>APFE030378221.1:0-13094 GCA_000404065.3 Pinus taeda | reverse complement strand
GGACCATGGTATTGTAATGGTAAAGGATATATAAAGGGATGTCTTAGTAAGTCTAAGGCAATGAGGAATGTAATGTTGTGAATATGTTTTGGATATCTTTTTGTATTCGGGCAAAGGGGAAGGCTCCTGCAACTATGTATGCGGAGACCTTGGTAGGTCTGCAGTTGTGTGTGCAGGCCCTTGGAGCTCTGTGCGTAGGGTTGGAAAGATTGTATCTAAGAAGATTTGAGTTAATAAAGAAGAAATTGGGGCAAATTTTTGTATTTTTGTATGTTCACGTAGCTTCTATATTTCTTCATGATTAGAGATATATTTTGTATATTTCTTCTATAATTGCATTCTGGAGGTTCAAATATTGTTTTATGTGATGAATAATACATGTTGGACTAGTTACGTGCAACTTGAAAGTCTGTTAAGTAGGAAAACACAGTACAATTGTGACAGTAAGGTTAACGGTTCACGAAGGTTAGATTAAGCCCTAATCTGAAGAAACCTTACAACCACACTACATGGTATCTCTAAATGTAGAAACCTGGTTCTAACAACCCTCAATATCACCTCGGGTGAGACCGCTGTCTACGCAAGAAAGTCATTGCTGAAAGGGTCAGTGGTATAGGATTTTGTTGGTTAGCACAAAATAACTCGAACCTGGGCCTAAGCCCCTGAAGCCAACATGAACTCCCGATATCTCGGCCCTCAATAGCCTAATACTCCAATGTTGATTCCTGGATGGCTGAACCACACTTTCTCCTATAGCTTTTGGTCATGGTCTCTGATGGTTGTCTGACTAGGCCCAAGCCAAATACTTCCCTAAAATTCTTAAGGGTTAATCTCAAAATTTACGCAAACATCATGAGATTTTTTCTAGGCCCACTTTGAGGTCTGAACATTGGTTTTGACAAGGATAATATTAACCTCAAACGATCCTGAAGAGACATCATTCTTATCCAACTTAAAACATCCTCTTAAGGTCACTATCTATGGTTAAGCATCTTCTAGAAGAAGAGAGAAAGATAGCCGAAAGCCAAATATTCAAATTTACTTAGCTCAAATCTGTGTCCTTGTTCATGTAAGATAGAAACTCGCGACCTTAGATTTCAATCTTTCTCACACATAGGTAAATAGTAGTCTAGCCTTCCTCCCAAGGAAAATAAAGTCCCTTCAAAAAAGGAGGACCTTCAAGTCCTCTCACACTCAATACAGATGCAATTCTTGTTGTTACATCCCATAACTATTTTGGGAAAGACCAACCACTCCAACAAATTAAAGGAAGAGATTTGGCCCTAAATTAAATTTGAATTATTATTTCCAATCACACATTTTTGTTATTTATGAATAGCATTCCTAAAGGTATACTCCCTTGCATATAATTTATCAATGGGAGGAAATAACAACAAGAGTCCCAACATATTATATGCAATCTCATCCCATTATTATATTATAAAGAGGAACCTAACATTTTCATGTTCATGAAGCAATAAACGATATTTAGATCATACACGCTTACTAACTATTCATAACATATATTAGTCCATTTTTACTAGCAATCCTAGTAAGTAACATAACAATATACCAAGACATTTAACAATAATGAAATTCCATTCATAAGAGGTAAATATACTTATCTATTATAGTTAAGTTGTTGGTAACTGAACAAGGGTGAGACAATCTCCACCCAAACTTAGGTTCAACTACAGTGCAATATTTCTTACAGTTGGACACCCTTTTGCTAGATCCAATTCCTTAGAGAAAATACCACTCAAGAATTAATCAAGATTACAAATCAAGTAAGGAATGTGAAGGTCATTGTCCTTCACTTATAGGTTTCAAGAATTTTACTTCAATGATAAGTTGGGACCTATTAACACATGAAATATGGCCATCCAAAGCCTACACAACATGAAAGGAAGCTTCACTAATCTAATAGTCCCTTAGTGCTTCCATTCACTAGTGCATTACATGGCTTAGTTAACAAGTCATTCAAAATTATTTCAGGCCCCCAAACTCAAGTCAAGGTTTCTCTCTAATTCCCTTCCCTATTGACCTTAGTATTCACTTCCACACTAAGTGGATGTGACTCAAGAGACATCCAATTTCCTACTATTCAGGGTCACTTCTTTTTACTCACATGTGGAAAGGTTTTGTTCACCCAATTCATAAGTTATATTGTTTCTCTAGTAATCAATTATCTCTGGTTTTATTATCATTCCTTCTCTGTTATTCTTTGCTCTTTGCACTCTCTTTATTTTTCTCATAATTTCTCATATGCCCTCTCCCTTCTTCCTTACATCTATCCCTTGTTGGTATTATGTGGGCATTAAGAGTCCCTAGAAAATGGGGTACGTAGTCCATATCTTAGGCTACTTGGTAAGAATCTCCCTATTCCCTAATAATTTGTGGTTATTTAAGTAATTCAACTACCACATAAAGGGTCTAATAAATTAATTTAGTTAGATGGACTTAGTTTCTCCATTTCCCTCACAAATTTCCATTAATGAAGTTTCTCTCATATGCATCAGGATCTATGTACTACACCCCGTTCTTTAGTTTCAACAATACATCCATTTAAGAATCTTTGCATCATTATAAAGTGACATGATATCTATACCAATTATCCAACTCTAATAGCCTTAATAACATCTACAAAATATGGGTAATTAGAAAGGAAATTACAATCATAATCAAAATCTAAAATAAAACCATCAATAAAAAAAGTAATGTTGTAAGTAATACCTATTTTTTTACACACATGGTGGGGTGGGTGATGAAGGAGCAAAGTCGCTGCACACATTTATGAAAATCGCAGTATTTAACATTTTCAAACCCATGGTATAAAATACAAATATTGTTGCAAATAAAACCATAAAATCAACATTAAAAGTTCCACTCCTCTAGGGTTAATTTATTAGTCCAGGAACAAAACAATAAATAATTCCCTTTAGGGTTAATTTATAGTCCAAGAACAAAATACTAAATAATTCCATGATGTTTTCACTGTATGATGTAAAAATTCAACATGATTTCTAAATAATTATTTACTTATTCATTAAAAAATAATAAAAATACACTAAAATAAACATAATTTATTGTAAATTATCAACCCCAAAGTACTCATGTTTATATTTAGTAGACTTTTTTATTTCCTCTAAAGAATAGAAATAATGTGTAACTAAAGTATGTGTTTGTGCATTATGGATTTCATCCATTAATTACATTAAAAATAACTTCAATGCATACATTTGATTGTCTAGGATGATCTTCAAAAATGCCAAACTTGATGAAAGCCCTCATTTCATTGAGTACTCATTGTCTCATATAAGTGCTTTTTATTTATGCTTGACACTCAAAGTTAATGTGATTAAGATTTTAGTTGCACTTGTCTTCACCATAATATCCCTAAATAAATATTTTTGTATCAAGAATTTATCCCAATGTGTGAAAATTGGCTTTAGATAATATGTTTTCTTAATAGGTTCAATTAGTGATGGAAAACTCCCAACCTTATCCCTCTTCAATATTTTTGCAAAACAACTAAACATTTGATCTATATGCTCATGTGTGTGCTAAAGAACAAGCAAACCAACTTTTCCCTCTTGAAATTTATCCTTTCAACAAACATGTTTAAATATCCAAAACCATCCTAATTCTTCTTTTTAAGGCTATTGTTATCCAATTATACATAAAAAATTTAAGGAGTATTATTACACTGATGAGTAAGCACATGATGGAAAACATTAAAAACCACGCATGATGAAAAACATTAAAAACCATGTTGTTTACCAAAGAACATAAATAAAATTTCCCTCCTCAAAGTATTTGATGTATGGAAAAAATGTGGAAAAAGTGTCATCTTTTATCCATGTCATTAATTACAAAAGCTATATATTTATTTGGAGCATCACATGACTTATTTTGATGTCTATAAAACTTTTTTCAATCATTGGATTGTTGATTGAAACATTTTTGAGGCTGTTTAATAATTGAATATGGAAATAACATAAAGTGAAAATATTTAAAGTAAGTTTTTATAATATATTAATTCCAATTATAACAAGTACTTTTGTACCAAAAGTCTCCATTGCTTGTCTCAAATTTGGAGGAGGTTGAGCTCCATCAGATTTTACACTTCATTCCTTTTGAGACTAAAATAAAAGACAAAGGACTAAAATACTTCGGTTTTTACCTGCATCTAAATAGTTATAGCAAGGAGGATTGGATGTGTTTGATAACTAAGGTCGAGAAGGGAATTAAAAATTGGAGCCATAGCTAGTTTTCCATAGCGACAGGGGCTTTACTCAATGAGTCTTTGACATAACACGTGTGTTTGTGCCATACTAATCAATACCCTTAATTTTAGACATATTGGAAAATACCTCTAAAAGTCACTTTATTTAACCCCCTACCAATATGAACGCAATATGCCTTCCCCTACTTTCACTAGATATTGTACGTATCCATTTTTTCATTAGAATTTTTCATACCCTTTTATATCTATTCATTAACTTTGATCTCCATTTTTATACACAATATATAAAAACCCTTTACCGTCTATTATATGTTCAATATATTATGCCATTTTTTCCTCAATATATATCCCCCAATAAGAACACACGTTTTATGGTATTGCTCCCCTAGTGAAGCTCCTGTGTCCACAAAAGGTCACCTAGTCCTTGTTAAGTCTGTTTTGGAAGCAATTCCTATATATTGGATGTCCCTCACCTAAATTCCCAAAGATGTATTGGAGAAAATCATAAGAATATCCTTCAATTTCCTTTGGTCCAGGACCAAGGAGGAAGGTGTGCTAATGTGGGGTTGATCGGTGAAGATTAGATGTCCAAAATCATTGGGAGTATGGGGTGTCAAGAATATTTTCCTATTCTCCAAGGTATTGACAACAAAATATAGTTGAAGGCTAATCTCCACTTAAAATCTATGGACCTTGGCAGTAATTAAAAAATATATCACACCAAGTACTATGGAAGATTGGATTCATAGAGAAGACAAGTCATGGGTGAATGTGTCTATAATATGGAGAGTGGCCTTGAAAACCTTTGATGTAATTAGAATTGTTTTTTCCTAGAAGGCGGGTAAAGGTGATAAGATTAGAATTAGAAAGGACCCTTGGGAATACAATGCATTAAGGTCATTTTATACCTCTACCTTTAGTTTAATTGTTGCGCGTAAGGGGTCTCATTAATTTTTCACATATGGTAAATCCAACCATCTCCATTATATGGAATAAAGGATAGCTCTCTATTGAATATTTTGGTATCACTGAGGACTACTAGGAAATATGGAGAAACTATATCGATTCCCTATCGACTGGGATACATCTAAATAATAGATAGGGATGATGAATTATTCTAGTGCTCCTCTCTTATATGCATATACACACCCAAGATGGGATATACCTCTAAAGTGTAGAGAAACTTCCATAAAATCCTAGGTGGTGGTGGGAGACTGCATGAAAGTCTTGATGCCCCCCAAAGGAAAAAAATCATGTGGTGTATTAACGAGAATAAGATCCCAACCTAATATGTTCCTCAAAAAAGTCTTATGCGAGGACTAGGATGGTTCTCTCTATGTAAGGTTGTTGAAGAAAAATTATCACACATCTTTCTCGCTTTCCCTTTATGCTAACAATTATGGTAAGCTTGTATGACAACAACAACTCAAATAGGATGATGGGTTGGATAGAATATGGAGGATGTGTCGTAAGCTTGGCTCTCAAACCCATCGTCCTATGTCTTTAAAGCTATCCCATTCATTATCTACTGGGGGTGTGGTTAGCTAGGAATCCTGGTATTTTTCAAGATAAGCCCTCAGTCCCTGTGAAAATAGTAGTTGAAGCAATGTAAATACTAAATCAATTCCCTCAACAGAAAGACATCATATGTGATAGATCCATTGAAGTAGAAGATGTAGATCACACAAAACCCTGAGGCATTTTTTATGGGGCCTCTATAGACTTGGGGTAAAAGAGTGGGGGTGGTTTCATTCTCCACATTGCTGCAAATCGTTCTTATAATGTAATGATGGGACTTGGGATTTGAACAAATAATCAAGATGAGATACAAGCCTATAGAAATATGCAAATGTTTTCTTTAGAAAATAGAGTCTCACACATACAAATATTTAGTGATTCTATGTTTGTAGTTAATTGGATTAACAACACTCAGTCTTGTTGAAACATCACACTTAATCCTATTTTGAATGATGCTCTAAGATTAAAAAATTCATTTGTGTTTTTCTCATGCCAACAACCCTATAGAGAATGAAACTGAGATGCATATAAACTCTCCAAGTATGGACTAAATCTTGATCAAGGGTTGTGGTGGATCAAAGAAGAATGAGAGGGAAACAATAACACATACTACCGAAATCCTTTCAAGGATCCTTTTGTATAGGTTGACAGGGATCCCTAGTGATTAGTATATGCATGGAATTATCTAAAACTATTTTGGCTTCCTGTTGCACTTATACTTCCTAATATGTATATGGACATATAAATGGATATCTAATTCTCTAGAAGAAAGTATTAGTTTTTGACTCTATAGTATTTACAAGCATTTATTTCAACAAGATGTTTATCTCACATAAAACTCTTATTTTGACATTTTCATGCATTTACACAGTTTTATGTGTCTACAAAATGTAATTTTTATAATTTTCAAAGAGTGAAAATTGTGTTTTTTTGTTCTCTGAAAAAGAAAAAAGAACAAGTATTTTTGTAAAGGCATGCCTTCCTTTTTTATTTATCCCTTCTTTCTTGAAGAGAAGCACAAGCACTACAATTTCTTGGTCTTGAATTCTTGGTTATACAAACATTTTCTAGAATATGAACCATATCCCTATCTAATATAAAAACTTTCCGTGCATAGAAAATAAGTCCATTGTCTAAAAAATAATGAACTTTTGAATAAAATATAGGATCATTTTTCTAGTGTTGTTTAAATTCCTTATTAATAATTATCATTCCCTGAGTGAATTTTGTTTAATGTCTTTTATATGATAGTAAAATTTCAACACAATAATAATGTGACAAGATAGATACTAAGAACCCCACTAAATATGAGTTGTTAATGTTTTTATTCATTAAAATTTATTTATTCATTTCCTTTGAGGAATACTTTTAGTCTACACTGTCGAAAATTTCTTTTGACAACATTTAATTGAAATTAAATCATTGATAAAACTTGAACTTGTAAGTAATTCTTTCCTAGGCCTTGGATAATTGGAACAACTTTGATGGATATATAATTTTGTTCCTATTTGTAGTTGCGTATGTAATGCTAGGATTTGATCCAAAGTGTATTTTAACACAAGAAAGTAGTAGTAGGAATCAACAGAGAAAAATAAATCCCACAATTAATGAAGGTATAAGAGAAATACAATGAAACAGTTGTTGAAAACATGTAGCAAGAAAGGCTCAATTTGAGTTTAGCCTCAGCCATATTGAGTAAATCGAATTTCCACATCAGCAAAAAAACTTGGAGGCAGTTAACTAGTGTGACATGGATCTTGTCACTCAGTTAGCTCAGTAAATTCGAGTTAGAGGTCTTGAATTTTAGTTATGCATGTGTGATTGCTAATTTGGTAATCCAGTTCAGTTATTTTCAGTTGTATTTGGTTAACTGACCTCTAACTATTGATAGAGTCAGTTGAAGGTTAGTTGTGTAGTGGGTAACCAAATTAACTTAGAAATCTATCAGTTAATTGATTAATTAGCCCAAATAGATAGTGCATGTAAGGAATTTGAGTTCCTCAATTGAAGTGGGGATGACAAGGCAGTCTAATAATAGTTGTAAACTAGCGTGAGTGTACAGGTGTTGCATGAGGTCAGGTGCTCCATCCTTGGGAATTGCATAATCAATTTGGAGGAAATTCCTAAATAATAGGGGCTAATTTCCTCAGTATTTGCGTAAGGAAATTGGAGGCTAGGTGAGCTAATATTTTGCTAAGTGTTGGATACTGTTTTTCATTGAGCAGAGAGAACAATTATTCTTTTGCAGGATGAACTCAAAGCTGGATCTAGAAATTGTAATAGATTCTCTATTCAACTGATTAATGCAAAGAGGCTTGAGGGGTTTTTCCTAGTTGGGTTCCCCTAGAAATCACTGTGTATTTATGGTTTTTCTTATTGCATGTGAATGCATGTTGTTTGAAATTATGAAATTCATCCCGTAGATCAGTAGAGTAGAACTGTATCTCTTGATTTTAGATTAAATTTCTTGAGCAGTTGCGATTCTATCAAGTTTCAACAACATTAAAATTTAAATGAAGAAAAAGGAGACCAAAAACATAAGTGAAAAGGGGCCAAAAAAGAAATAAGAGTGAGAGAGAAGAGCATTGGTGAGGCGAAATGAAAGGTCAAGTATATTGGCTTTCACATTATGCAATTTTACCAATAACCTATTTGATTTCTACTCTAAAAGGGTTTTTTTTTGCTATGAGGTAAGGATACAAATGAGTAGTTATGTAAATTTTTGAATGGCCTATGAGCCTACAACCTAGATTTTAAACCAATATTGTCAAAATGAAAACTAAGAAACAAATTGATGCTAGTCATTTTGTTTTCACTTTGGGTTCCTTGGGTAAATATCATGTTCTCATCTAATGAACTTCTCTATATGTCGTGCTATTTTATATATGTGAGTTTAAATAAAAACTACTCTATAATTTTAATGGTTTCTTGGTTATTTTAATGATGAGAATTCATTCCCATCTATAAGTTGATGATTTATTTTAGTTTTACATTTGTCATGAGAAATTAAAGAATCCTAATGGCTCTCTGAACCCTCCATTATTCAATTATTTATGAGATATAAATATATGGTTTCTATTAGAAAACTATTGCACTATTCTATAGGGTTTCTAATTTTGGGTGTCACGATTAGTGATTCCTGAGGGAAGACAAAGCAATTTCTTTGATTACTATGGTTTTAGAATGGCATTTTATCACTTTGAATTATTGTACAACTTGTTGAATTCCAATTGGAGATATGTGATGGCCTTGAGGATATTTGCACCATAGTAATACTACCTCCTCTTCTCTAGGGCTATATGACTCACTAGTTGGGCTTGTATCATTGGCTAGATGCTACTTTGGTCGTAGGATAGTCCATCAAGTGGTAGTTAATGGAGCTAAATAAAACCTTAGATTCTTAATTATTGATTCCTCAATTTTTTGATATTTCATGAGCCTCCTATAACATGGATTATATAATTATATTATTTTTAATATCTCAATGCTTTTAGAGTGGAAAAAATGAAGGAAATGACTTGCAAGGTTATTTTAATGGTTATCCTCGTTTGGAAAATTAGGGATGAAAAAAATTCTAAAATCATTTTGAAGCCTTAAATGAAAAAAATTTGTTGTCTAAAACATACTATTGACCAAGACTATATATTATACACACTAATACCTTTCTAATGGTTTAGGATCACATCAGTCATAGCTTGTATGAGAAATTTATAACTCACACAACTTGAGCTACCATGTTTACCACCATGGTACAAGTGAATGCTACAATAGCCCCTATTACTCATCCATATAGGACTAGTTTCATGTTAAATTTGAGCAAGAATCTAGAAGTTTCAAATATGTAACTTTCGTTGAGGGTTTATGGAGTCAAACCTTATCCCTATATGACTATTCGACTTTGTTAAATATAAAGCTACTAGGAGGAGTAGGGGTTCCATTCTTTGCTATTTTATATTGTTGTTGCATAGTTGAGAAGAGTATATAAGAGTGGGAAGTAAGAGACAAAAATTGAGGGGGTTATGATTCTGTAGCATCCATATAGGCTTGAAATCTAAGGTAACTCCATAAAAAATAATTCTTCCTTTGTACTTGTATATTTCCCAAAAGAAATAAAAGAGAGAAAAATAGCCTTAGTTTCTAGCTCATTTTTCTCCTGTAATAGTTTCCCAAGGAAAATTTATGTGCCTATTGTGGATTGTGTGCATATTTATTTCTATTTTATATTTTTCATATTCCAACTACTTTAAATAACTAAGTAGAAAATAAACTAACATAATAATATGAAATGTAAGAGAAAGTTTAGTAGTAAATATTTTAGTAATTTTTTTTTGTAAGCTTGGTAGATCCTCCTTTTTTCATTAATTATAAAGAAAATTTACACCACATAGATTGGCTAGGTGGCCTCAAGTTGCTTGGTGGGAAACCAAGTCTGTTGGCCACCTATCCACATTGTATGCCATCCAGAAAACTAAAAAAAAGAGAAAAAAGAAAAAAAAATCAATCTTTCTATCCAAGCTATATAAGTCTCAGATCCTTGTCCATTCTCTAGAGATCTACATACATACATACATACATACATACATACATACATACATACATACATACATACATACATTATTCTTACTATCATTATCATACATATACATACAATACATAGCATACATACCATACATAACATACATACCATATTACTCACTATATTTTTTTACTATTATCTATACTTTATAGTTATTATATTATGACTTATATATATATATATATTATTTCATAAGGAAATTGTAAATGCCTATTCGCATATATAAAAAATAAAATACATAAAAATAAATAAATATAGACCTAACTATTCATGTTGCTCAGCATAAGCGGATTCCACAGGCACTGGATCTTTGAAATTCGTCCCTGACATCTCAGTCTGGACTAGTATACAAGGTAAGTGCCTCTCAATTCGGCCATGTCTAACATCCCATTTGTGTAGTTGGAACTGTACCTTCTGGAATTCCTTTTTTTAATTCACTATGCCTTGAATAGTGACAACCATGCCCACCAAATATGTTCCATAGCTTTACTGAGCATACTTTCATCAGCTAGTATAGGTAGAGGGTTTGCTTGAATTGAGTGATTCTACCTCTCATGTTTCCAGTGTCCAGGACATGGGTTCTCCAATCCTCCATATCAGTGTCTGTCCCACTCTCTGGTTTTATTTCTTCTTCCAAATCCTCTAACAGTTTATGAATTTCCTCATTAGTGCCTTCACGGTAGGTAACTGCCTCTTCACTTATAATCCTTTCAACAGATTTTCTACCTCTGCGTCCCTCAGATGTGCCTAGTTCCGTATCCTTCCTCGTCACTTGGTCTCTCCTTCCACAACCACAGGTTTTTGCAAGACGATCCATGGTTTTTCTGACCCCACCATGTTCATTGTAACAAACCATAATCCAATTACAATTCAACAAAATAAAACAGTGAGCTTTCACATAGGGAGTAGGATTAACGCACACCAACCCGCCTTTCTCATACCCACCCTTGCCAGTTTTAATGGCTGACCTTTCAGGGTCACAGGTCAGTTCCCTAGAGGGGGCCAACCCACAAACAACACTAGCTGATACACTTCACCTAAGACACCTCTTCTCAACCTCAATTTGGTGTGTTTCATCCCCTCGGTTACAGGTTTCTAAACACCGCTGCTTACTAGCTCTCCACCAGCCTTGGCTAGCATACCCTTTACCCTCTGTTGAGGATGTGAGAGGAGGACCCAACCTAATATTCCACCCTTCCTTGAGCACCAGGATGTCGCTATTGCCAATCTGCCTACCATAGCCAATGCCATTCCCTTGCTAGACTTCCCACCTGTAACTCTCAGCCTTCTCCCTCATGCCATGGTTGCAACCTACCTCTCTGTGGCTACGCATGGAACTAAAGCATAGGATACCACCTAACATGTAGATGCACAAGCCAAATCTACCCCCAAGGATTGTCTCCCTAGCTTTACCAGCAAGACTTCTATAGACTGCAAAACTTGGCCCTCTACCCAGTGCCAACAGAATTCCTATACGGGAAAGGAAAACTTCAAAGAAAAGCAAATAGATAGCATGCCAAACAGGTGCGAGAGACAAACACAGAACCAAACATATGCCACCAGCCTACATCCCCAACACTTCTCAAATTTTCAATTCTCCCCTATACTTGGTCCCCTCTCCCCCATACTAAAACTAGAGAAGGTCAACATAACAAGAGCGGAAATATGTCTAAGTACATACCCATTACCCTTCATGCACAATCGGTAGGCTCTACTGAATTAGTCTATAATCAGGTCACTGTGGGAGATTTGGCATAGCTCTTCATTGGAGAATCCAATTGGGGTCAAAATGGTGGCATTAGAAAGAGGACACAGAGGACTACCACAAGTCTCAATTTCAGAACTGGATGATCCGAAATTACAAAGATAAATCAAAGGCAATATCAAAATCCTATAAAGTGAAAAAAGGTGTGTATATTTTTTTAAATGTTTGCTTAAGCTTGGTTTGAAAAATTATTTTGAAGGAATTCAAAGGGCATAGTAAAGCATTATTATCGGTAATTGATGCCCTGAGGAAAGAAAATAGAAACATCTATTAGGCGACTTGAAAGCACTAGCATGACTCATGAAGAAGAGGAAGAAATGCAACATGATATATCAAAATTAGACCAAGTGCAACAAGTGTCACTTGCACAAAAAGGAACATAATCTAAGATGGATTGTTTAAAGAAAGGTGTAGAAGTTAAGATGAATGACGTGAAAGCTAAGATGGATGATTTGAAGATATATTTGAAGACAGACATGGAAGAATTGAAGATAAATATGAATAAGTTGCTACAAGAAAGGGTCACTAAGGGTGAAAGGGTAGTAAAGGAAACTCATGATGAGAACAAAAGAAATGTTAATCATGATTCCATAGACTCTAATGTTGGATCGAAGACCCACCATATTCCAAAAATCGATATGAGGAAGTTTGATGGCAAGGATCCCGCAACATGGATATTACAGATGGAGCAATTTTTCGATCTCAATAATGTGCAAAACACACAAAAGGTACGTATGCAACTTTATATTTGGAACCAAATCAGTTTGTATGGTATCAATGGCTTTGCTCTCGTAAACAATTTATCACTTGGGCAATTTTTACGGAAGAATTGATGGCACATTATGAGGATACAAACAGCAACACTTTTTTTAGCCAATTGATAAGTCTCAAATAAAAGGGTTCAATAATGGAGCACATTGAGGAGTTCCAAAAACTGAACATAAGGGTGAAAGATATTCCAGAGGATCATAGGATTGATGTGTTCATAG
>APFE030378214.1:44313-61924 GCA_000404065.3 Pinus taeda | reverse complement strand
AAATACAGCTGGGGGAAAACCAATCAACCCCAAGACCCGGCATTTGTTTTTATCATTATTAACAAAATAAACTAAAACCAAAACCATCAGCGCTTCCTCTGAAGAGAGAATGGCGCTCCTTCCACAGAGATTCGTTGATGATTTGGCTAATTTCGAGGCAAATCTGGTGCTAAAAATCTCATAAAATCATGACTGAGGATCGAAATTGGCAACTTCATTTCTCTTGAATTCCTCTGATGGCCGACACATGGAACGCAAATCCGGTTGAAACATTAATTAAGTTCTGGGAGATAGGAATCGAATCCTATCAGATGTCTCTGTTTATTTTTGGCTGAAGTGAAGAGCCAGGTGTCGAATTCTTCTTTCCTCCAAGGCTGCACTGCATGTAATATGGCATTCTTAATGGAACCGTTATGTTTTTCTTGGTCTGGATGATGTTACACGGGGCCTTCACATAGCATATCACTCTGGCAAATGGCTTCTGCCAAAATGACCACTGAAAAGATGTTTGCCCCTTTACGGAAATTGCCATATAGGGAACAGTAATATTGAATTTTATTATGCTATAAAACTTCTATTAGCTGCTGCGTGTTGAATTTTTTCTATAACTTCATTGATGGTCATGGTCCCGAGTTCTCTTTCATCTTTGCCACTACCTTTCGACGATATTGAACCTGAGTGTCTGTTACAAGTTACAATACAGGCTTGCACTGGAGAAAGCCACAAAGAAACGTCACCAGCATAACGCTCTATCAATATGCCAAAGAACCTTTCAAGAGATCCTAGGATGGCCCTGTGAATTATGATGGGCCGTTTTTTATCTGAATTTGAATCAATATAGAATAGATCAAATCGCTGAGGCAAATTGAAATCAATCTGAACTGTAGGAAAACTAGGAAATACAAACCCACTGGTACTATACACTCTTTAGATTTTGACAAAATTAATGTACTGCTTGCTTCAGAGAACTAAACTGTTGCATTCTGGTGGAGGAACGGGATATCTTTTTTTTGTCTCCGCAGTAGTCATAGATCATGTAATTTTTGCGCACCCACTTCAACCTCGCCAATATCTCTTGTTTTTCTCCACCGTTCCAATGCCCCCCGGTGCTGAGGTTGAGCCCTCTCCATTTTCATGGAGCGAAGTAGTAGTAGTATTGATGGCGGATGAGGAAGAGTTGGGGTTAGGAAAAGTAGTTTTGTGGTGCTACTGCAGGCACTTGGAGATGTGTCTATTTGATCTGACTTGGCACGCCCCCTCAACGCGGAAGTTTGTATAAGAAGCAGCAAAGGGAGCGTTGCTCCAATTGGTCTTCACTTGCCCTCCTTGAGTCGCCCAATCATCCGCATTCCACAAGCTGGAGAAAACTCCCATGGCTTTGCTGTTCAGGAACGGCACCCACATTGCTTCATTGTTCTTGAAAGCAGCATTTGGTACATGAATTACTAAATGACAAGAAAATTTTTCTATCGTTGGAGAATCAAGCTCTATTGTCCAGTCAGTTTCAAATTGAAGATCATATATGTCAAGCATGCTTGTCAGAGATGACAGATAACAATAGATCTACCATTGTCACTCCATTTGCGTCCACGTTTAGAATGCAATTAAATTCCAAATCAAAATATAGATGGTAAGAAAACCCTTTCAGTAATCCGCAAACGACGATGACCTATCAGAACCATCTGATCTCCTCTGTATAGTGGTAATCTGAGCTAGTATACCAATTTCATGAAGTCACTTGTAAAGTGCTTCTCCCTTCAATTCATAAAAACTTTTCTCTGTTTCAGAACCCGAGATTAAAGTAGAATCAGAACCAGGCTCATTTTTTACTAGAAAAGCACCTACATATGATGCTGATCTTGTGCAATTCTCCGCTAATAGTGCTAAGAGTTATGGACCCTTCATATAAATTGGCGTATAGAAACCTGGAAACAAAGGCCTATGGGGCAATGGCAAAGCGATGACCTGAAATTTATCTGAAACCATATGATGAAGTCGTTGATAATAAACTGGACCAATGAATAGTTCACAAGTAAGCTTTGTACCAAGGGTGCCACTGTAGAGAACTTCTGTGCCATTTGCAAGAACAACTTCAAGCCCTAGAACATTTCCACGAATTTGACAGCTACCTTTTGCACTGAGGTCAATGGGCATCATATACCCCTGATCAGCTAAAATGTGTCAAGATTCTCCAGGACGCAAGCAGCTCCACAAACCAAGATGCCACTAACCTTATCACAGGAAATTATGCTGTTCATCAACCCCAGATTAACCATCACCTCATAAAAAACAAGGACACTCCCACCCACGAGGCCAGTATTACCACCTTGTGGAACAACTGCTAGACATCTTAAATTACAATAATTTAGGATCTGTGAGACTTTTTTCAGTGTTCCTAGGACGAAGTAGGAATTGGCTTGAACCCTTATATTTCCTCATCCAATCATGATTTGCCGTAGCCAATTCATCGCTGCAGTTCCATAAGATCTTGTATGGGAATCATATAAACTTTCTAGCTCATGGGAATCATATAAACTTTCTAACTCTGGAAGTGGAGGAAAATGAAAAAACCAAAGAAAAACTTGCATGCTGATTGAAAGGGCTGTCGTTTATTCATAAGCCTCATGCTGAATTTGTTTTCTTTGTGCTTTTGCAGAGGTAGGAGCTTGAAAACGCTGCTGCCTTTTGAAGAGCTAAAGAACAATTACATAATCTAAAAAAAGCAACATATTAATGAATTCTTCTTCAAAACAGGGTTTTGAAGAAGAATCAATCTCTGACATGAGACGGAGTCTAACAAAACCAATGATTTTCATCACTGTGAGCACAGAGAGCTAGGCCACATTTATAGTATTGGGATTCTCATTTTTTGCTTCTCTTCTTTTGAGGGGGCAATTTTGTTCATTATGTCCATTATCATTACATAATGAGAAAATTGGATCAAATTTGGCCAAGAGATCAAAAGAGTTGTAGGTCTTGATTTGTCCTTGTCCTTTGAGACCATATGGTTTGTCTGTTTGAGTCTTCAATTTTGGTGTTTCATTCTTACGAGCCATGCAATGTTTAGCTTGATGACCAAATTTTTTACAATAGTAACAATGCCCAAAAAAGATAGTTTTGTACCTCTTGTAATAGTCATGATTTGAATGAGGATTCTTCCTTGGATTTCCTCTCTCTTCATTCTTTGGATTTGAGATGGGCCTTTTATGAAATGATTTTTCTTCTTTTGGGTTGCTGGAAAGTATGTCGACATAGCTTTTTGCATTATCCTTAGTACTTGATGATTCTCCTTTAAAGCCTATCCCAGATTTGTCATATTGAGGTTTTTGACCATTTAGGATAATGTCAAGTGTTTGAGAGCTTTCCCACTTCTTTTTTACTTGCTCCAATTCCTTCCTCATAGATACTATTTCAACTTCATGATTTTCACATATTTCTTCCTTTTATTTTATCTTATTTTTCAAGAATTCTTCCCTTCTTTTTGCTTCCTCAAGTTCTACCTTGAGAGGAATGATTTTATTATGTAATTTCTCATTTTCTTCAATGGCACTCATTAACAATTCATCTACATCTCCTTCTAGCCTTGAATCATCATCATTTGTGAATGCCATGAATAATACTTCTTGGCTTCCAACATAGTCATGTGATTCATCTGATTCAGCATCACCTCCTTTGCGATGAGTGAAATGATTAGTTGATTTTCTTTTGATGACTACAAATTCATCTTCATCATAATCTTCTTGCTTCGAGAAGAAATTCTTCTTATTGAACCCTTTCTTTTGGTATACCATCCTTTTAGAATCCTCCTCATCATCACTATCATGCTTAAGAGGACATTTTGCAGCATAATGACCTATTCTTCCACATTTGAAACAAATAAGAGGGTACCTAGCTTTTAGCTTGGATCCTTTATTTAGTCTTCGTACAAATTGTGCCAATTCAGATTCAACATCGAAGTCATCACTACTGGTATTCCATCCTTTCCCTTTTTTTTATTTGAGGCCTTGAATGCTACATCTTTGGAACTTGGGATTCCTTTTCTCATCTCATAGGCAATGAGAATTCCATGAATTTCATCCATCTTGAGAGTATCTAGGTCTTTTATTTCTTCTATAGCACTTACTTTAGAGTCAAATCTGTCAGGGAGAGATCTTAAAACTTTTTGAACAACGGTGCTTTCTTCAATCTATTCTCCAAATCCTTTAAGAGAGTTGACCACTTCAGCTACTCGAAGAAATATGATGCAATGTCTTCTTCATCATCCATTTTCGAACTTTAGAATTGCCTTCTATGAGTTTGAAGCTTTGCCTTCTTAACTTTGGAGTCCCCGTCGTATAAGCTAACCAGATAATCCCATACGTCTTTGGTCGAGTCACAATTTATGGCTTTTGTAAATTTTGAGTCAGTGATTCCACTAGTAATGGAATTTAAGGCTTTCGCATTTGAAATGTAAGCTTCCCTTTCATCTTGATCAGTTGGAAGAGTGGAAGGAGTTGTGTACCCATTTAAAACTAAATGCCAAAATTCAAGTCCAAGTAGTAGGACATTATTTTTTTCCAAGAACCAAAATTTGTGCCATCGAACAGAGGAAGCCTTCCTGACACTTCTTGATTTTTCATTGTGATTAAGAATCCTTCTTCCAGCTGTTAGGCTAATTATGAAGAAGTTGGCTTTGATACCAATTGTTGGAAACACTGAGAGGGGGGGTGAATCAATATTTTCTTTCAATTGTTATTATTTTTTTTTGAGACAAAGTTCGGTTGCTATGTATTAATCTGAAAAGAAAAAAGAGGCAGTTTGCCATACATATGATGCTTCCTGAGCATTCTGAATCCAAGGAATTAAAAAAAGGTTTCTTTCCTTGATTCTTACTTTTGTTTTCTTTCCTCTAAGACTACTTATACTACTGTAGATTCGAACATACTGCAGGCCCCAAAATTTGCATCTGCACACCATAACTAATCTATGTCTATATGGCTTATCTTTCTTGCTGTAGACCCTTCTGGGTCAAGATCTGGTTCGATTTGCTTTGCACTGGAAGAGGATGTTGCATCTTTGAACTTCTTTTCCATCATAAACTTGAGGATGGATATCTTTTCTTCAGCATGGCTGCATCTGTTGCTTAAGTTGCTAAATTGTTCATGCAGGGAATGGACTCTATGAAGGAAGAGGTTCATCTCAGCTCTGTATTTCTCGTGGATTATTTTACACTGTTCTTCAAGTCTTGCTTCCAGACTGCGGACTTGTTCATCCAGAGCTTTCTGCTGTGCTCGCACCTCATCAAACTCTGCTTGTAAATCCCTGCAGTGGAAACACTGTTCTTGACGCGCCATTGGGGCTGGGTGGTGCTTGTAAGCACTGATCGCTTCCTTATCTCGTAGTCTCTGGATTCTTTTCTTGCTGCTGCTGAGAGCCACCGGTCGCGCTAAGACTGCTTCTCTAATGAAACTGCTTGAGCTGCCTCGAAAGGTTTGGATGGAGGCGACTACTGTTCCGCTCTCGAGACTGTGAGCTCCAATTTTTTCTGTGGGGAGCTGAGACTTGACCCCCAAGTCATATATAGACATTTGCGATCTATGAAGGCGGGAGAGAGGTCTGCTCTTCCCAAAGCTCCTCTGCTCCGTCCAATGCGTATCTAGGCCTCGGACAATGTTCTGATTGGTAGGACGATTTCCTGTTGCTTGATGCCTGATTCCCGTGCTCTGAATGGATCTCCTAATCTGGATTCTGATACAAGTCCAATCCGCCTTACTTGTGCTATCCCCTGCTCTGCTAATTTGCCTGCAGTCGTAGCTTTTGTTAACTGCAATTCCCTGAGCATTGACTAGCTGCGTGGCTCTCATGGTAGCGGTTGGAAGGATGAGTTGTTATTACAGCTAAGGTTGCCCTTGGGACGATCACAGGCCTTGATGGCGCATTTGTCAGCTTCTTTATTTAGCCCACGAAGAATATGGTAATAGCGGACTTCCTCCAACAAATCGTGGAGGATCTGGTTTCTACTGTTGATTTGCTGCAGAAGGATGTTTGGCGTGCTCTGCCTTTGCGCCATGAGCTTGATGATGATTGCTGAATCGCCAAAGACTATTGCTTTCTTAATTCCTATCTTGATCAACTGAGAAAGTCCCTGATACAAAGCCAGTCCCTCTGCCCTGTTGTTGGATAGTTCTCCCAGCCCCCACTCGAATTGGAGAATTGTCTCACCGTTGGCGTTGCAGATAAGACCCCCAGCCCCTGCTAGGCCTGGATTTGATTTTGAAGCGCCGTCAAAGAACATGTAAAATTTATTGCAGTTGCTCAACCAGAGAGCAAATTCCTCTTCCTTGAACCTCAGCTTCCAAATGCTGCTTGTCTCTTTCAGCTGTGGATTTCCTTGTCTTGTTGCCTGGGTGTTGATTATGTTTCCTTGGGCATAGCTGATCAAATTTCTTTCTTCAATTTTGTAATTGGTGGCCTCGATCTTGCCTTGAGTATGAGCTATGATTGCCTCCACCGCTAAATTTTTTGCCTTGTGACACATGATTCTTGTATTACATCCTTTATCTTGAAAAACTTTTTTGTTTCTAGCCAGCCAGATGCGCCAAACAAGGGTTAGAGGTATAACATTCCATATCCTTTGCGTTAATTTGCTCTTCTTTTCTTTCCATGGGCAATGTTTCCTCCAATTATGGATGGTTTCTACAATGGTTGCCTTTGGTTCCCATGTGACTCCCTCGATTGAGGCCATTTGTTTCCAGCAATCATCAGCTATCCAGCAGTCTATAAACAGATGTTGTATTGTTTCTTCTGCTTGACAGCAGTTTGGGCACCTGGACGGACCCATAATACCCCGCTTCTTTAAGTTTTCTGCTGTTAGAATCTTCCCTTTCAGGAGAAGCCAGAAAAAGAATTTGACTTTAGGAGGAGCTTCAACTCTCCAGACCAGTTTCCATTGACTCCATATTGCCTGTGGAAAAGTGTTGTCGCATAGATGTTGATACCCAGCTTTAACCGTGTATTGAGTTCCCGTGGGGTCCCATCTATAGCCATCTTGCTTGCCTCTTTGAGTTGGTGCTTTACTGTGCAAATGATTCTTTAAGGCTGCGATGCTTGCCTCTAGCTCTCTGGGGTAACCCGGAAATTTCCAATCAGCCCATGCTTGGGAATGACTTTCCCATTGCGATATTTGAGCTAAGCACCATATACCGTTGTCAGTAAGCCAACTTATGGCAGGGATTACCTCCATGTTTGATCCAATAGGGGGCTGTCCTAAGATTCTGTCAGTGGAAAAATTGATGCTGCTCCCCCCTCCTGGGACCTTTGATATGTTTTGAGTCATAAAGGGTATGGCTTTCTTGCAGAGCTTCCAGATTTTTGTGCTATCTCTATTGGGGATATTGGTGTCCAAGAGTTGATGCCTTGAGCTGTTCAGATATTTAGCCTCTAGAACCGTCTTCCACCAAGTTGTGGCCCCTGAAATCAATCTCCAAATTATTTTAGCACCAAGGGCTAAGTTCGGCATTTTTGGAGATCGTATTCCAAGTCCTCCTTTTTCATTAGGCTGAATGACGCTCTTCCAGCTGACCAGATTAAATTTTTTTTTCTCCGTTTTTCCTCCTTGCCAAAGAAAGTGCCTAAGCGCTCTTTCCATTTTTTGATGAAAAGTGATTGGGGCTTGATGCAGAGAGAAGCGATAGATGGGCAGAGAGGCCAGAACAGATTTTAAAAGAACAAGGCGCCCAGCTGGGTTCAGCCACATAGATCCCCATTGCTGGATTTTCCTCTGAATTTTGTCAAGGATTTCATTCCATGTGTCGGCCTTCAGAGGTCCCATACTCACCGGCATCCCTAGGTATGTAAAGTGGCTCCAGTTTAACTTGTATGAGACTCCTAGAGTGCTGGCAATGCTATGAATGGTGAGATTTGATACATTCCATCCGTATATGCAACTTTTTACCTGATTGATTTTCCCTCCAGAATATTCCATGAATTGATCTAAGATCTTCTTGAAGCGCCTTGCAATAGTGATGGACGCTCCTCCCATCAAGAGGGTGTCATCTGCAAATTGTGAGTGATTAATGTTCTTTGTACCTTGCTCAATTTTGATGCCAGTAATAAGACCAGTTCTTCGATTGAAATCCAAGGCTTTGCTTAAAGACTCGGCCATGAGGATAAATAAGTAGGGGGACAAGGGGCAGCCTTGTCTAAGGCCTCTAGAGGATTGGAAGGCAGCACAGGGTCTACCGTTGATCAGAGGGGATATCCAGGGGTTCGATATGCAGGCTTTGATCATATTAATAAAGGAGGGGTCAAATCCCATTTTGTGAAGTGCTGCAAACAGAAAGGTGTGTCTGACCCTATCGAAGGCGTTGGCAAGATCTAGCTTTAGGACAAAACCTTTCTCCTTCCGGATTATGCTTGAGTGTATGGCCTCTTGCACGAGAAGGATGGAGTCAGTTATGTGCCTATTAGGGAGAAAGCCCCCTTGGTTTTCAGAGATCAAAGAGGAGAGGAGAGGCTTGAGCCTTGATGACAGGATTTTTGCAATTATTTTGTATGCTGAATTGCATAAGGATATGGGTCGAAATCTAGAGAAAGTGGAAGGCCTGTTCTCTTTTGGGATTAAGGCTAGATAGGTTGAGTTGGTGTATCCCCCCAATTTTCCTTTCCTTAGAACCCAACATATCATCTTTAGAAGATCTTTTTTAATCATCTGCCAGTATTCTCTGTAGAAACTAATTGGAAACCCATCGGGCCCAGGGGCTTTATCCGGGTGAAGACTCCAGATTGCTTTTTGGACTTCTTCTTCTTCTACTTCATGCGTAAGCCTGCTGTTTGTTTCTTGAGTGACTTCTTTGGGCGTGTACTAGAGTAAAGTTGAGTAATCCTCCTCACTTTTATCCTCAGTCAGGAGATTTTTGAAGTGGTTGGTGGCTGCTTCTTTTATGGTATCCTGGGTAGTGTAGTTGTTCCCCTCACTGTCTTTAATTGTACTCACAGTGTTTCTGGCCTTTCTAACGATAGTCTGCTTATGGAAATAAGATGTATCTTTATCTCCCTTGCGCAGCCATAACTGCCTTGACTTTAGCCTCCATTTAGTCTCTTCGTCCCTTAGTGTTTGGCTCAGCTAGGAGTAGAGTCTTTTTTCATTCTCTTTGTCTTGCTGTGAGAGCCCGAAGGCTTCAATTTTTTGCTGCAATTCTTCGAGGTCTTTCTTGATGTGCTTTTTGCTCAACTCGGGCTCCTGGAATTTGGTCTTTGCCCAGTTTTTGAGATCCTGTCTCATTCGCTTCATCTTAGTCTCCCAAATAAAAGTCGAGGAGCCTTCCACGTGTTGGGTCCAAGCCTGCCACACCGCATTTCTTGCTTCAGGGATTTGGTTCCAGAGAGAACAGTATTTAAAGGGAAGAGGACCAAGCTGGCAGTGTCTGAGGAGAGTGAGCGTTATTGGATAATGGTCAGAGGCGGAGTTGTTGAGGATATTTGATTGGCCAGTAGCGAAGGAGGACAGATAAGCGATATTGATGAGGAAACGGTCAAGCCTCTCCATAATATTTCCAACTCCTAGACGCCTGTTACTCCAGGTGTACCTGCGATTCTTGGGTTTTATATCAACCAATTCTTGCTCCTGTATAATGTGCTCAAGTCGATTTCTGAAGGGGTCTGCGCTGAAGATTCCCCCTCTTTTCTCATTAGCGTGAAGAACCAGATTTAAATCCCCTACAAGAATGAGGTTGTTGTCTTGGTCTTCTTCTATATTTGTCTCCAGAGTGTTCCAGCATGCTTCTTTCTCTCTGTATTGATTCGGAGAGTAAATGTTGTATATTCTAACCGTTGCTCCATCCTCCTTGCTTTCTAGATTAACACTGATCCAGTTCTGGTTTATTTTGGTGGAGTTGCAGCTCCATTTGCTATTGTCCCACATTGTTAGGATGCCACCCGAGGCTCCTCTTGCTTCACTGGCGCAACTGTTGTAACGCTTTTGCTGGCTGATGACTCTGTTGACTTCAGATTGATCTTGCTTTGTCTCTTGAATAAGGACGATTTCAGGCTTTTCACTTTGGATTAGATCCTTAAGGGCTGCTATCTTGGAGGGGTGCCCTAGTCCCCTACTGTTCCAGGATAACATTTTCATCATGATTTACTGGTTGCATGGAGAGGTGCTCGCCTCTCTTTACCTTTGTTATTATTTTCTTTATCCAAGTGTCCAAGAATGAAGGATTCTATAGGAGTCTGAGATCCCATGGCAATGTCTTTCTGTTCACTTTCTTCTCTGTGTTGTTTAGCTGATTTTCTGCCAGGCCCTTGTTTTTTGGGTATATCGCTGGGTGCTCCATGATCCTTTGAAGAACTTCTGGTGACTCTAGCCGAGGGGGTGTCAGGAGAGGGTTGGGAGATGTGAGGGGGAGAAGGGTGGAGAGGAAGATCAGAGGGGGGAGGATCCGGCTCAAATTCTTCTGCAGAGAGGGCCGCGAATGGATTTGAAGATGGAGGAATGGGAGGATCTGAAGGTCGGGGGGATGAGGGGGGGTGATGAGGAGGAGTCTGCTGAGTGGAAGAAGAAGGGTGATGATGGGATAAATGGAGATGGATGGGGTGCTAGTGGGGAGGCTCAGGGGCTTCAGAATCTGATGGTTTCAGAGGCGGAGATGATTTTTTTCTTTTAACGGTTTCCCATTGCCCTTCTTGCTCTTCTGATTCTACATTTATGATTTTAGTGCATCTATTTGCAAAGTGTCTGTATTCGTGACATACCTTGCATTTGAAGGGTATCTGTTCGTAGTCCAGCTGCTGTATGTGGCTCCAATCATCGACTTTCAGTTTGATTTCTTCCGGCAGTCCACGCCCCAGGTCAACTTCTACACAGATCCGCGCACAGGCCTGCATGTTGTCTTTAGGTTCGCTGCGATCTATATATTTTCTGACCACGTTTCCTATTGCTTTGACCGAATCATCGCCCCAGCAGTGAAGAGGGAGATGGGGCAACCTGACCCAGACTGGTACTGCACATGGTATATCTAGCTCTGGATCAAAATCCGGGGTCCATTTGTTGAGGTAGAGACCCCTGGAATCCATGAAGTAAGGCCCGTTTCTGAAGATTAGGTTCTTGTCCTCCTTTGTCTCGAAGTGAAAGGTAAAATATCCTCTGCCACAGAATCGGATGGATATTTTTCCTTGGATCTTGTCAGCCCAGTTTCGTTCAACCCACCTTTGCACTGTTTTGGGCGAGGGCCATAGTCCTGTAAATTGCCCGATTAATCCTTTCTCTACTAATGAAATGGCTGCCATGCGAGGAATGGTCGGAGGCAAATGGACTTCCTGTAAAATATCTAGCTTCTTCACAAACTTGGTTGCAGTAGGTCTGGGTCTTTGCTGAGGGAGAGATTTGACCAGTTTAGAGAAGGCGTGTTGAAGCTCCGGATCCCCGCCAGGCGGATTCGGAGGATCCATGGTGCCGAACGTTCGAAGCTGAAGTAGGCAGGATCGGGGGCGGAGGCAAGCTCAGGCGCGCGCGCGTGCACAACAGTAGCGAAAAAAATCCAATTTCTTGAATATTGTTTTCTTTCAATTGTTATTATTACCAGATAGATTCTTCACAATTTAATCAAAGAAACTTATAAGAATAATTTTATTGATTATAAAAGAATAGATACAACTTATGATAATTATTACCAAGCACCAGCTTGGTTTTTATGAGGCTCCGACCTCTAGGGCTTCGACCCTATCTAATCCAAGGCACCTACCTTGTGTTTAGGAGCACCAACTCCAAGGACACCAATCCTATTATTAAATAGAGAATGTGTAGGGTACTTAATTCAATGTTCTTGGTATATTCTTCAATGTTTTCACTACTACAGCAACGAAAATCACTTTGGGTCTGCTTTGTCCTTGATTTACTTCACTGTTTGTTGTTCAAGTAAGAACTCTTCATTGTCTAGGCTTATAAGATTATAGTCAACAGTAAGTCATGATCTTCTGCAATGTCCGAGTTACCACAGTCTGAGGCACCAACGGTCTGAGCTATAAAATAGCAGTCAGTAGTTGTAAATAAGGATTTCTGTAATGACTGAAGTATCAGCTTCTTAGTCTGAATCTTAACTGAGGTAATGAAACTACTCAACTAGTGTTTGACGTGTAAATAGAATAGGTGTTAAGGACCAATGCTTGGTTCTGAATTTATGTAACGATGTACACAAAAAAAAATATTCGATGTTCCTTCATCCGCAGGCTGTCTGAATTGAACACGCTCTAAATTATTCATGCTTCCTGCAACTCGATTAACCCAGAAATATGTGTTCACTGTCTTTTATTCAGAAATAATTGTTTTGCCCAGAAGTACGCATTGGTTAGCATCTTGTCCAAAATATGTGGTTTACTGTTTTTTTTGCTTACGTTCACGAGATGTGAACCTTGTCTTTCGTTGTTTGTATTCTTCGTTATGTTCCTATACTTTTTAACTGGAATTGTGTCCCAATATATATGCGTAGAATGTTGTCTACGTCCGGAGGTGGAGCCGAGCTGTCATGCCAACATGTAAATGTTGTCTACAGTCGTTCAATGTGGATTAAAAATTTATGCCCAAAATAAAAGTCTTATGTATATAATCGTTTGGCCTTTTAATATAATTTTTTAGTTCCTTTTTTTTTTTTTTAATTGGTAAAGTGTCAAGTGATTTGGTTTTATTAAGTAAATTGATGAATTAGGAAATTCGTGGCAAGAGTTAATGGGTCCCATTAAAAAAATATGTATTTAGAATTTCATGTAATAACTTTAAAGTATAGGTTTTTAGAATTAGGGTTTGGCTAGGGCTTTTAGGGATGGATTCAATTAGGGGTTGACTTAGATCTTAGGGATTTACACCTAGAGTTAGTTTTTTAGGGTTGCATCTTTTTAGGGCTTTCACTAGCCATTAGGGTTTAGATAGAATTTTAGGGTTTTAATAATCTATGATAGGGTTAGGGTTTCATCAAGTTTTAGGGCATGTATCACTAGGACATTTGCCTAGAAATTTAGGGTTTTAATAATGTATGATAGGGTTAGGGTTTCATCAAGTTTTAGGGCATGTATCATCAGGACATTTGCCATTTTCAACAACACCATATTGACACCAATGACAACCTAGATTAACATGAACCCCTTCTTGTAAATGGCCAATACCTTAAGCATTATTTTTAGTAGCAGCTACGAGCTTCTTGTACATATTGTTTTGCGATTTCTTTTTCTATTGTTTGAGTTAGTTGTGTGTCTATTATGTAGTTATGTCATCGCACATAAATAAGACCTATGTGTAAAGTGCATGGCCCAAAGAAGTTGTAGTGAAATCAAAGAGAAGTGTGACAACTACAACGCTTGGATTTTTGTTTGTGCCCCTTCTTTGTTTGGGAAAATTCCATAGGTTGAGGTAAGTCCATATGGAAAATATGACTCATCTAATAGGAGAACCTTGAGGGAACCTATTACATCCACACTTATGCTAGAACTTGAACTACTCAACTTGGTATATGTCTACTTGTGTGTTAACGTATGTCCAATCTAGTAGAGAAGGGTTAAAGGGAATACCTAAAGTGCACAAACCTATATCAGATGTCTTAAAATACTCCTTTAAATGGGAAACCTCATTTGTTCTCAATAAGTCGGGATTCCTCTTTCACCTGTTGAGAATAATAAGTGTTGATGCACAGTTTTATTAAATAAATAATTAAAGGGTGAAAGAAAAGAAAGGCTTCCTGTGCAAGGAGGTGAAGCAAGTGACTTCACTGGGGTAATGTCCAGGCTCGCCTACAGTGAAGCAATGCTTATGATCTTGAAGTGACTCCGTCGTTGTACTATCTAGACTTTCTGGTAGCAGACTACCACCAGAGACGAAAAATATATACTTTGAATATTATAAACTGACCGTGCACATTACCCTTTCCTGAATTGAACTGATTGTGATACTGTGTACCTTTGTGTGAGTTCAACCAAGTAGAGAAAAGAGAAGAAGCTATGTATGAAACCATGTAGAAAGGGGGAACTTGGGGCAATAAATTCTTCTTAAAGATTTGACCCTCAACAAAATATATTCCTAGACAGAGAAGTTGAAGCCCGCCCAGTATGTCGCCAAGTGTTGTCGCTGCTACAAGACCCTCCAAAATTTCACTACATTCGTATTTTGGAGCCTACTGTATTATTGTATCAAGTGTCACCTCAGTCATCAAGCTCTGTTTTATGTTATTTCACATGTCTTAAGTGTTCTTCAGTGTTATCAAGTGTGGTTGAATTAACTAGAATATCTCTATATGCATTTTATGGTCATAACACCTTTGTTGTTGTAAAACGACACTTTGAGGTTGCAATTGCACATGTTGATTTGGGGTAGCATCGGATGTGCTCTAGCCATGAAAATTGGTGGAGAGGCTAAAGCACATGAGATATCCAAGACCCATAAATGGTTTGGACAGAATCTAACCGGTTTTGGAGATATTAAAATAATTAATATTTTTAATGGAGTTCCTAAGTCTAAACTTAGGAAAAATAAAATAAAATGTTATACTATTATTATAACACTATTATATTAATAATAATACAGTAAAGCCTTACAATTACTAATTTCCCTAGAACTATTAATATAGGTTCCTATTAGATTACTACTAAACTGATACCCCAACCATTAATAATAAGAATAATACTATTACTATAACTAATATTATTTTCAATATATGTTAAATATTAGTATAGATATTCCCTTTTCATGACTAATCTAAATGATCCAGTATATATAATATAAAAACAGTTAATATTATTTTAGTTAATGTTAAATCCTTACATTTACTAATATCCCTAGATCTATTAATACTTATTCCAATTAAATAGCCTTACTATTAAATTTATATTAATTAGTTACACAAGACATTAATAATAAGATTAATACTTTAACATTATTATTAAATCCTTTCGATTATTAACAATTATTGTCCCTAGATATATTATTATATGTTAACATTTCAAACAATTTTATTATAAATATTCCCTAGTAGTATTGTTAACTCAAATATGGCTAACTTTTCACTTAAATAACATATGATAGGTATTAAAATAATATTATATAATTAAACAACTTGAATAGTCAAATCTAGCCATTCTTGGTCAATCTTAGCCATTTATCCAGTCTAACCTAATATAGTTGTTTTTCAATATAGTCATTTTTCAATCAAACCTAGCCGTTGGATGATCTGCTCTCCCTATTTAATATGCAGCCATGATTTGATTCTTCAACTTGTCCTCACGATGAACCACACTCGTTGGTTCAAAATGCGTCGACAAATGTACTATCATGTGATTTACACCGAAAAACTTTTTCTCATAATGGGTATTAATATAAAACCGAGTTAGAATGGTCCAAAAGTCATGGATCAAACTAAAATCTTAGCTGTTGATTAGAGATTTAATGTCAACCGTTGATGGACCAATGAGAAAAGTATAAGAGGAGGCTTGAGGGTCAATTGCAGAACACAACAAGAGAGATCAAGAAATCGGTTTTTTGGGGCAAGATTTGGTGAGGAAATTGAGTGGGTGATCTGAGTTGCAGTTGAGAGGCAATTAATACATAGCAGAGAGGTAGAGTTAGTACCAAGAGGATCAGCGCAAATCCAGGAGAGGGATGCAGAGCCAACTAGAGGCCACGCAGAGGCAGCAAGGAGTTACGCAAAGCCAGAGAGGGCCAACATGTGAGAGGAAAAGTGTCTAGAGGCTGGCGCAAAGGCTCCATAAGCTAACGTAGAGCCCAGAAAGGCTGATGTTGGGCCAGAGAGGCTAACGTAGGGCCTAGAGGCAGCGCTGGGACAATTTCGTGGGACAAACTGAGAGTTGGAGAGCCAGATAGTGTGACGCGGTCTCTTTCAGAGTGCAGAGTTAGTACCAAGAGGATCAGCGCAAATCCAGGAGAGGGATGCAAAGCCAGCTAGAGGCCACGCAGAGGCAGCAAGGAGTTACGCAGAGCCAGAGAGGGCCAGCATGTGAGAGGAAAAGTGTCTAGAGGCTGGCGCAAAGGCTCCATAAGCTAACGTAGAGCCCAGAAAGGTTGATGTTGGGCCAGAGAGGCTGACGTAGGGCCTAGAGGCAGCGCTGGGACAATTTCATGGGACAAACTGAGAGTTGGAGAGCCAGATAGTGTGACGCGGTCTCTTTCAGAGTGACGTAGAGCAGAAGAAGTTGCATTGTTGCTGTGGGATTGTTCATCTAGAGTTTTAGCCGAAATATATGTCTTTGACTGAGATGTACTACTACCAAGGGAATTCTCTATTGGGTGATCTATTTTTGGCATCTGGGTTGTATTCTGAAACTGCATAATAATAAAACCCTATGAATAGTTGCATCGGTTTTCGCGCATTGGATGGGACATTAGTCCAAAAACAACGGTGTCACTTGTGTGCTTGTTTACTTTCAATTGATGATTTGTATGTGTTGATAGTGTACTTGTATTTATTTTTAGTATTTACATGGTAAATAACTTGTTAAGTAATTGAACAAGTAGGAAGAAATAAATCAGATAGTATAGGAATAATTTCTAATGGGTTAAACTTAGAAATTCCAGCATGGTATCAGAGCGTGGCTGTAGATCACATGATAACTGAAGATGTCAACTGAACAGAGAAGTAGTAGTAGAAAACAGTTGTCTCGAAAGACAAAAGTTGTTCCTAACGGAAAGCAGCAAGGAAGGGGTGACACAGGTTGTCTACGTCATCGGTTCGAGCCAGGAGGAGGATCAACGCAGTTGTATAAAGGAGTAGACCTAACCTACACATTGCCCAGTCATTTTTCTCAGACATGAAGGATTGACGTTGTGGCCAGGAGGTGCAGATTTTGTCAGTGTCAGGATTGCGCAGAGCCTAGAGGCTCAGTTCTTCATGTTGCTGAGGTATAGGGCGCTGCCGATAATTTTCAGAGTGAACCTGGTGGGGTACTGTGGTCAGAACAGTACCTAATAGGGCAAGACCAAGGAGGAAGGATTTCCAAAAAGGAAATCAAGACCCAGAGGGAGTCGAACCGAGGACTTCTAGGATGGAAATAAAGAGATACTCGGAGGAGTTGAAAGTGAAAGAAGAGCAACGAGATGGCCGTGAATGGGCTTAGAGATCAGGCTAGACTAGATAGAGCTTCCAACTTCGTAGTCTGGAAGGCCAGGATCTTGTCCATTCTAGACAGGTATCGCATCAAGCACTTCACCTTGAAAACGATAGCGATCCCAGTTGACCCAGCTGAAAATGAGAAGTATGAGGAGGCAATGGCGAGGGAAAAATGCATCATCCTTGATGGGGTCAAGGATCATGTGGTGCCACTGATCCAGGTGGATGTTGGTGGCCACCCACCTATCCCATTTGGACCCCCACAACTGTCTCTTTCAGTCTTTTCAGTTTCCTTAATTGTAGCACAACTTACTATTTTTAGCAGTTTTTCGGGTCCTGAACTTCCGGAGCCGTTTTGAGGCCCTAAACGACGTTTTTTGGGGAATCCGGGGGCAACATGGTCCATGGAATGAACCGATGTTGCCCGTTCCAACAATGATAGTGCTCGAATAGATCTTTCTAATGAGCTATTGTACGCGTCAAACGGAGATCATATGCTAAAGTTACGACCTCGAGAAGTTGATGTACCA
>APFE030378214.1:22507-43083 GCA_000404065.3 Pinus taeda | reverse complement strand
CCTCTTTGATCACTGCTAAGAAAGGCAGCAAGCTCATCTCACAGACCAGGAAATTCATCTGTATGGTTCACTCCCAAAGTAAGGGGAAGATCGTTGCTACATCCATGATCCCCGTAAAGGGTTCCTCCACGCAGCAGCAGCAACCGCAAAGGGATACAGTCATGAAAAAACACAGGAACAACTTCTCCTCACCCACAGGGGTACCACATAAGTTTCAGGTGGGCGACAAAGTATGGTTGCATCAACAGAAAGAACGCCTTACAAGAGCCCATCAGAAGCTCAGACCACTCCAACATGGTCCTTACAGCAGTACCAAGCTTGTGGGGAACGATGCTTTGGAGCACAGCATTCCTCCATTTTTTCACCTGCACTAAGTGTTCAATGTGGACCATCGCCGACCACGCTTCCCACCATTACTGGACACATCAGACAGTGCAGAACAAGTTCAGCAGATGGAGGAACAACTCAATGCAATGGGGACCATTGCTTCCTAAGGGGGGAGGAATGATCCAGGTGGATGTTGGTGGCCACCCACCTATCCAATTTGGACCCCCGCAACTGTCTCTTTCGGTTTTTCAGTTTCCATAATTGTAGCACAATTTACTATTTTTAGCAGTTTTTTCGGGTCCTAAACTTCCGGAGTTGTTTTGAGGCCCTAAACGACGTTTTTTGGGAAATATGGGGGCAAGATGGGTCCATGGACCGATGTTGCCCTTCCCAAAGTGATAGTTCTCAGATAGATCTTTCTAACGAGCTATCATACGCGTCAAACGGAGATCGTATGCCAAAGTTACGACCCCGGGAAATTGATGTACCAATTTACCCAAAACGGGGCCCACAATTTGGCGTTTCATCTTCTAAGGGTCGGTTTTGGAATGTGAAGGGTTTCCATTGTTTCTCAATAATAAATAGGCCTTCGAGCCTCATTGTAACACAAGTTCGGAACAGTTCAGAGACATGTAGCCGCACATCTCTTCTCAGAGATAAGCTACCATCGTCCTAGCTGGTTTATTTTCCAATTCTGGTTGTAAGCATATTTCGGTATTTTCCATTAATGAAATGAAGCATTATTTCCGCTGCATCTCTTTATTTATGGTTATTGCATCTCTGTATTTATGGTTATCTCTGTAATCTATTGCATTCCTGTTTAAATCTGGATCAGCCACATATTGTCGAGAAGGACACGGAAAATGAGATGTGGGAGGCCCTGAAGAAATTGTACCAGAATAATTATGTGCAGAGGAAGATGTTACTTGAAAATCAGTTGCGGTCATACCAGATGCAAAAGGGAGATAAGATAAATGTCTTCCTTGGTGGATTGAAGGAGATACGCGATCAACTAACTTCCATAGGGGCCACACTAGATCAGGAACTGATGGTGAGGACCACATTGAATGCAAACTCAGAGGATTGGGAGGTATTTGTCCAAAGCATACTGGGTAGGTTGATCCTTCCAGATTGGGAGGAACTGTGGGCAGCTCTTCATCAAGAAAAGATCAGACGAGTGACCAAGGTAGGGAGTAGTGGAAAAGGGTCAGAATCAAGAATGAGGAAGAAGAAGATGCAGCTCTCGCATCTATGGGAAAGCAGGAGAAGAGAAAGAAGAAGGACCTCTCCGAGGTCCAAAGCTTCCATTGTGGGGAACTGGGTCACTATGCGAACCAGTGTCCGAGGAAGAAGAGTAAAGGAGAGGCTTCTGAGACGAAGGTAGTGCCAGCGAGGGCGGAGAAAGAAGTGGAGACAGATGATGACTGTGCCATAAGTGCTCATGCGCCACTTGAGAGGAAGTGGGGAGACATAAAGTTGTAGTCAGACGGACTACAGGCGATGAGGGGCAGGATCCTCGAGGTACCCAACCTCTTGGATTATACCTTGCTATGGGAGCCCTGAAGAGGAGTAGCAGGAATGGCAGATGTCAGTAGGGACGGATGCAGATGAAGCGGTAGAGAGTGCTATAGTGCAGGAGTCCTGGGACAACGCAGAGGCTAGCAGGATGCAACAGTGCGAGAAGCATGGGAGTATTGCACCAGTACAGGATGGAACGGAGAGTTGTGCAATGTTTTGAGATGCATGAAGTTGTTTCAATAGCACAGAGGTCAGTAGAGGGAGCACTTGTTAGTGGTAGAGGGAGCTTTAGCATCGAGAGAGTCTTTAGCCTGACATGGATGTCAGAGTTGGATGGATCAGTTACTTACTTCTTAGTAACTGGGTTACAGTGTAGTAGTTAGCAGTGGCAGTGCTATGGACAACACGATGTAGCATGAGGAGAAGGGGATGAATGCAAATGTAGCAGTGGCAGTGGCAGGGCCATGGGCAACAACACGGAAGTAGAGGGAGCTATCATACAGATGCAGCAGTGGAAGTGGCAGGTCCATGGGCAGAAGTACGATGCAGCAGTGCAGAGGATGTGGGCGGGGAGGCCTGGCATCAACATAGGTACCAGTGCTAGATAATCAGAGTAATGCTCAGTGAGGAGTATTATTATAGCACATTCCTCGCTAAGAGGGAGTGTTGATTTGGGGTAGCATCGGATGTGATCTAGCCACAAAAATTGGTGGAGAGGCTAAAGCACTAAGATCTCCAAGACCTAGAAATGGTTTGGGTAGAATCTAACCAGTTTGGGAGATATTAAAATAATTAATATTTTTAATGGAGTTCTTAAGTCTAAACTTAGGAAAAATAAAATATTAATGGGTATTAATATAAAACTGAGTTAGAATGGTCCAAAACTCATGGATCAAACCAAATCTAATCTTAGTTGTTGATTAGAGATTTAATCTTGATCGTTGATGGACCAACGAGAAAAGTACAAGATGAAGCTTGAGGGTCAACTACAGAACACACCAAGAGAGATCAAGAACTCGATTTTTTGGGGAAGGGTTTGCTGAGGAAATTGAGTGAGTGATCTAAGTTTCAGCTGAGGGGCAGTGAATACATAGCAGAGAGGTAGAGTTAGTACCAAGAGGATCAACGCAAAGCCAGGAGAGGGACACAGAGCTAGCTAGAGGCCACGCAGGGTAGCCAGGGGCTGCGCAAAGCCAAAGAGGGCCAGCGTGTGAGAGGCAAAGGGTCCAGGGGTTGACGCAAAAGCTCTAGAATCTAATGCAGAGCCCAGAAAGGCTGACATTAGGCTAGAGAGGCTGACGCAGGGCCTAGAGGCAACGCTGGGAGCATTTCGTGGGACAGACTAAGAGTTGGAGAGTCAGATAGGGTGACGCAGTCCCTATTAGAGTGACACAAAGCATCAAAAGTTGCATTGTTGTTGTGGGATCGTTCATCCGGTGTTTTAGCCAGAATATTTGTCTCCGACTGAGATGTACTACTTCCGTGGGAATTCTCTATTGGGTGAGCCATTTCTAGCACCCAGGTTGCATTCTCAAACTGCATAATAATAAAACCCTTTGAATAGTTGCACCAGTTTTCTGCCATTGGGTTTTTCCGGGGACATTAACAACGGTGTCACTTGTGTGCTTGTTTACTTTCAGTTGATGATTTGTATGTGTTGATATTGTACTTGTATTTATTTTCAGTATTTACATGGTAAATAACTTGTTAAGTAATTGAACAAGTAGGAAGAAATAAATCAGATAGTACAGGAAGAATTTAAAATGGGTTAAACTTAGAAATTCCCACAGCACGCACTTCATTGTTTATACTTAGGGAATGTGCTTAAAGTGGCATTTTTATGTATATTCATTATTGATCGATTCTATCTAATTTTTCATTTTGAATTAGTATGTGTCGCACATGGTTTTATGTCTAGAACCCATCTTTCTAACCCCTTGACCAATCATCTAGACTTAGACAAATTTCGGTTGCAAAATGAGCCCATTAAGGCCACGAGCGCACGAGAACAATATGAAGCATTGATGAGAGATCCTTCATTATTCAGAAGTGTGCCCTGCACCCTCCTTGAGAGCTGGGTGCACTCGAAAAGCACGAATCCCCTTCCTTATTCCAAACTGTGCCCTCCTAAATGACTAAGTCTTCCTTGACCGCACTCTTTTGAATCGAAGAAGTGTGCCCTCCTTGAGTGCACTGGAGCACCCTAAAGACCTAAATCTCAATCCTTCATCATTCCCTAATGTGCCATGCACCCTCCTAAACTTCTTGAGTGCATCAGTGCACCCTAAAGGCATGAAGCCCCGACCTTCAGTCTTCAAGAGTGTGCCCTGCGCCCTTCCTGAGACCTCTTGAGCACATTAGCACACCTTGAAGGCATGAAGCCTCAACCTTTAGCCTTTGGGAATGTACCCTTCACTATCCCTCTCTCCCTCTAGCGTATAACACACTTGGGAAGCCTGAAGTGTACCCCTTCATCCTTTAGACTCGTGACATGTGCCCTACCTTGACCTCTTTCTTACTCTAAGCTCATGAGCACATGTCAAAGCCTCGAAGCTCCTCGCTCTCAGTCCTTCACCCTTTTAAAGTGCACCCTTGTGCCCTGAGCATCCTTTGACTTTTTTTAGCGCACCGAAAAGGCATGAATAAGAAAATCAGCGTGAAGCATGGTAGAGTAGAATATTTTCAGACTGATAGTTTCTCGTCATGAGTGATTGAAAAAATAAGTATTCCAGGGACCTCATGGAAATCACACACGAGGAAGATCGAGCAAAGAGGATAAACAAAGGAAGCACAAAAAGAACCCAAAACACTTTAAACTTGACGATAGAAGCACCTTGAAGACTCCAAGATTGAAGACCCTTTGGATGGTGGAGGTGCTACAATTAGAAGATGAACAAAGAACAGATACAGTGGTAGCTATGTCACCACTAAAGTCATCAGTCACTGCCAGTCCCAGTCATCCAAGATAGTGATGTGTTTAGTTTCATCATGTGATGATGTGGAAGTCAAAATGTATCATTGTAATCATTGTAAAATAAAAACAAGTAGAATTCCAAGAGTCATGTATGAACTCAAGAGTCATGGAAATCCAAAGGACATTGAATACTAAAAGCAAATGTAATACCAAAAGTCATTTGGAACTCCAAAGGTCACTAGAAGTTAGAAATCCAAAATTTATGAGGTTATGAAATGTCACTCCTCAAGTTAAAATAGATCCTCATTTCTGATGTAAAGGACTTTTAACCTTGGCTTCTCCCATAAGGCATAAGAGAGAAAAATTGGTACTTTTGGGAAGCAAGTAGTGGCTCCAACTCTCCACTATTGGAGCAAGTGATGTTCATTATATTCATGCATCTTGGGACTTTTACTTAATATTTGAAGCTTGATGGCCAACATGTTTTCATACATGGATTATGAATGTTTGTAATATTATTTTGTAAATGTTTATGATTTGTGTTTGCTTTCATCAATACTAAGGTAGTTGAACTATTTTGGTTATTTTAGTGCATATCCTATTGAGAATGTGTTGTAATGGTTGTAATGATTGTCGTGTCTTCGTGGAATATTCCATTGAATGTTAGATGAAACATTCCTTTTTATGTGTGTCTTTATTAGGGTGGTACTATTACCTCTATCTTAGAGGTTCACTTTCTCTCCCCTCTACAGTAAAAGAACCTTGATGCACCTACAATTGAAGATTCAGAAGGCACACTTGCTTGCTTTTTGAAGGCACATATGTGATTCTCTCTCTCATTGATAGCTAAATCCAAGGCAGATCTTTAAGGAGATGACAATTGGGCCATAATCCAGATGGGGCTCCTATACTAAAGGGCGTGAGGTCTAATTAGGACCCCATATCAGGGAAACACCTTTGAATGTTCCCAGGTCCAACATTGTCAACATGTAGCTTAGGTTTCATGCTCAAATTCATTTTATTTTAGTTCAAAGCACCCACTGAGTGCTTCTAGGTTTTTATTGTTGAGTCAATAAGTCAAAGAGTCATTTTCATATGTAAAAGACCCCATTGGGAATTTTTTAACAAGTCAAGAAAATTATTTGTGAGTCAAAGTGTCAAAAATACCCCTCCAAGGCCAAGTCGGGATGGTGGCTAAGAAGTTGGCCTAATTAGGGCATGTCTTCCTCCTTTGAAGCCTACAATAAGAGAGCATTTGACCTCCTTGAATACACTCACTCATTCACTCATCATTCAAGCAAGGAATACAATGAAGAAGGAAGAAGAAAGTAAAAAGTTTTGGGTTATTTCTATCTCCATCTCTCTCACATGTGTGAAGGTGAGGCTAGGGTTTTGCGTAGTGCCCGCTCTAGTTGATTGACAGTGATATGACACTAACATTTATTTAGCCATAAGGCCCACACATTATTCTTTAAGGACCTCAGGTTGAGGATCTAGGCACATGACACTATTATTAGTGATTGAGATATTCATGGTTGTGAGGTTTATGTACGCTTTCCATTTATATCATGATAGCATGAATGGTTATGTATCTTATCTATCGGTATTAGAATGATTGTAACATTAAATAGTTAAGTTTGGTCTCTATTTGAATTTATGATGATGAAGGCAGTGAAGGATATGTATGCTCTCTATTAAAAGCATGATGATGATAAAATTGATGGATAGGTATACTTCTATTGATGTTACAATGTTGATAGATTAATGAATATGTTTGTTTCCATTGATGTTTAATGATGATAGCCATGATGGATGTGTCCCCTATGTTACCTAATTTCATTAGTTCGGGCTTACAATGAGTAATGATGTGAATGAATAAGAGTTGTTAATGATGCTATTATGACAATGACTAACATTGAGAAACCTTGTTACTGATGATTATTGAGTATGGCAGGAAACCATCAGAGGTACTCACATATGACGAGTTGATGACACCTGGTTTGATGAAAATTCATATTATTTTATCTTTGAAATTCTAAGTCGATTTTGAAACCTGCCATATATGTTTAGCTATATTCTGATGATATGTTAATGGTTGCAGGCACAGATTAGTTGCTTGACCGAATGACTCACATATGGGTGATGGGGTTGTACAGGTGGATGGAACTACATGGGAGGGATGTGGCAGTGTCCCTGATCTCACCCACTAGCACTCCCACCGTCACTTGCGCTGGAAGGGTTGAAACACCTTCTCCTTGAATATCATGATGCCATGAGGGCAAGTCCCAAAGTTGGGTTGCTCATGAGAATTTTACCGAGGGGCGTGCATCAAGGTAGATTCCTTGATCCCTTACACCATTAGTCTCACTATAGCAGGCAACATAAGAGATGATAGTGGTCTATGATGTTGCACCTATATTTCCCCTCGTAGTCACTGAATGCTTGAAGGGCCAGTGGTGTGGCACCCTTGGAACTTCAAGGGAATTTCTTGAAGGGCATGACCAACTTGTCACCCTTGGCATCACAAATAAACTATTAGGCGTGGCACCCTTGGAACTTCAAGGGAAGTTCTTGAAGGGCACGACTAAACTTGACACCCTTGGAATCATTAAAAATAAATTAAATAATAGATATAATCTAGGAATTAAAACTAGGTAAATTTACATCAAGGGTAAATTATGTTAGAAACTAAGGTAATTAAATAAAAAATAAAACTTGGGTTAAGAGGATCATAGGAAGAAATAAAATAGATTACCTTAAAAACTCTACCCTTCCCATGTTGGAAAATACTAGGTAGATTATGTGGTTTAATTAGGTAAAAGGGGAAAGAGGGACATAATTGTAAGGATAAAGATTAATCCTAAACTAATTAAACCTAATAAGAAAAGAGGAAGGTGAATTAAAATAAGAATAATAAATTAAATTTAGAGAAATGTAGAGAACCTCCATGTGGCAACAACCAACATAAGAATATCCATCTAAGAGATCACCTGAGTTAAATTAGGGAGTAGATAGGGTATCAAATCTTGACTCATTAATTGACTTTAAGTAATGAACACAAATTAAGGAATAAAAAGGGGGGATAAAGAGACAACTAGGAGAAGAAATAGGAATCTTGTTGAGGTGAGGAAAATATTAGTTTTAAATAAAATAAAATAAAAAAATTAAGTAAATAATTTTGGGAGACTCTTGATGAGAGAATGACACATGGGTGGGTGAATAATCAAACTATTGAATTATAAAAAATAATTAATTATGCATGACATGCCAAGTGTCACCTATGAGGACTCCTATAAAAGAAGGGGCAAGCCATGGGAGAAGGGAATTTTGGCAACCCTATTGTTGGATGGATGAGACGATGTAAGAGCAGTGATTACGATCCTATAATGAGTTTGGTGAGGTAGAGGATTTTAGAGAGGGAACTCTTGAGCCAAGGAGTGCTTTCCTTTACCAGCTATTGCATTCCTCCATTGTACAACCCCATTGCAGCTTGGGGGTCCGCGGGGAAGAAGAGTACCTAAGGAGTAGGCTGGGAGGTTAACCGGTGGGTCATCGTATTCGGATCAAGTACGTCGTCATTCATTAGCAGAGGTGACCGGCAACAAGGGAATACCAGCAACAGCAAAGCAAGCGGAGTCTCGTCTTCTGGTGAATGGTACATATGTGTTGCAATAGTATTTTGGTCTTAGTTCAATGTATGTAAATGCTATGATATATTTAAATGAATTCCCAATGTGTTTCTCTTTTGGTTGTATTTTGCTATGATTTAAAAAAAAAAATGTATATAGTCTGGATGTGGTCCTTACACTTGGTATCAGAGCCATGTTGAACCCTTGAGGCCTATGGGCCCATGCATGCATGGCTAGTTTTGTTAAATAATAGATGAAAATCTCTAACTAATTTATCTCATGGAATATCCATCACAAATGTATCACATGTATTCCGTGGGAAAAACTGGGGTATCCTCGTGTAAATATCCAATCACCACCAAAACTCTTATCCTGATCTATTCCTCCAATTGCATTCCTTTCTCTGTTACAATCAATTTGTTTGTTTATGCTCAAGTATTAGATCTGATCTAGGTACCAACGTAAGAGTCTGCACCACATGCTTGACTGAGCTCATATTCACATCGAACAAGTCCATTATCGAACACGACAAACTCTGTAGATGGCTTGCAAGGGTGCTGAATCTCTGAAGTCGCTCCTTTGCACATGTTGGACTGAAATGAGAAGAGGTTTGAAGATTTTCCATAATTCGGTTACCAGAGTATACATGAAACCCAATTTTTCTCATATCCTATTCTTTTCTCCTGTACATCTTCTATTATTTTCTCCTGTGCATATCCTGTGATCATTGCATTCCACGAGGAAATATTTCACTCAAGAATTCCACTGAATAGCCTGGTAGCATCCTCGATCCTCCCATTTTGCCAATATCCCGCAATCATAGCATCCCATGAGACCATATTCATTGAGGCATTTCCTCAAACAATTGGCAAGCATGCTCAATACAGCCACTCTGGGCATACCCTACAACCAGTGTGGTCCATGAAACTCCATTACGTTCAGGCAATCTGTTAAACAATTGTTACGCATCCTCTACTCTCCCATTCTACATCTCGTAATTGCCACTGTCCCTTAGATCACTTCAGCTTCGGCACCATGACTGCCCTTAGTCTCCTGACTCTGAATTCAAGTTTGTGGGCTTTTTCTAGACCCTCGTTTAAGAGCATGGGCAAATGTCTCTAATAGTAATATTTGAATAAAGCTTAAGCACATACAGAAACATCACAATGAGATTGTAGCAATTGCCAGGACAATAAGGGAGGGACAAAATTATGAAAATTTTCAGCACTCATGACAATGAAACTGAAACTATAATTTTTACGATTCCATCTAAATTCCCCATATTTTCAAACGATCATAAAAAAATTTGCGTTGTCAAATTGCAACCTAGAGATGCGGGTTGGGTTACTAGTGTTACATGCTGAAAATATTTTATCATCTCCTTTGCACACCCTTTTGCAATCTAAGCAAAAGTTATCAAACAGCATGGCACTTTCGCCAATCAGGATCTGGCAAAATACCATGGCAACAACTCAACTTATTAAAACAATATTAAACTTGGTAAAATTTAAAAACCCTTTTATTATATATTCTACAAGTATAACTATTGTTAGTCGATATTGTTTGAAACTGTAAATGATTTGGTATCGACATAACCATTTTTAGTCATTATTGTTTGAAATTTTAATTCTTATGAATTGGTATTTATGGAACCCTTTAATGTGAACCATATCTAGACCTTAGCTCAAGTACCAAATTGTATTAAGTTATAGAGATTCTATTTACTAAGTAACTAATCGTTATTAGAACTAGTTGACTTGATTGATTTGATAATTGATCCTCTGCGATTATAGTCTAGATCCATTGCCACGTTTCGATAGGTAAAAATAATAATAAATAGTGGAAGTCTTCAACTCCAGATTTCACAACTTGCGCATTGGAGGATAACACCAAATGGCATAATTACAACAATTAATGGTAGTGAGTGTCTATAATGAAATGTATACGTCTTACACTGAATGTGATATCTTACAATTGGAAACAACCATAGATACATGGAACCCTCCACAATATTTTATAATTAACAAAGCAACGTTCTCACAGAAACTACGAACTAGTAGAATAACAACGTGTACTCCTCTGGTTGATTTTTAATGGAAGATTAAATGTTTATGAAACTCTAATTTTCTTGTTGCTTAGGACCTCAACCTGGAAATTGAAAACGTTGTTGGTCACATGAGTACAGCGATGAGTAATTGTTTTCTTTCCAACTGATTCTACAAATTAGTGTTCAGACTCCAACAAGTTGAGCACATTTAATTTAGAGTCTAATGAGCACATTAAATCATGAATGGTTTCAAGTTTACCAGATTCTTACTCCATAGTTGCAAGCTTTCTCCCTCTTAAGGACCTTTACAGTCTCCCAAGTGAAATCAGGATCATCCCAACCCAAATGGCAATATGCAGCTATTTTTGGAACCTCATATTGGGATAATTCAATAGGAAATCTTGGAAGTGTTGCGTAAAAACATATGAAGTGTCGTGTAAAAGCAACAAATTCAAAATTCAAATCCCAGTTATTTAACAAAAAAAAAAAAAAAATTGTGTTACGACTGATTGTTAACTTTACAGCCCCTATTTTCGTCTGAATGTTCATCTCGATTGCTACATTCCGTTCTAGTGTTTTATCTTGATTAACTGTGCTATTTTACCGACCATACCTACGTGATAGTATGATAGTATGTTTTTGTGATTATGTTATGTCTAATAGTGATTTATGCACTTTTATTAACTTTCCTGCTCCTGTTTTTATTTTAATGTTCATCTCGATTGCTATGTTCCAATCTAATGATTTATTTTCAATAAACTATTATTTTACTCACATCATATCATATCTATGAAATAGTATTTCTTTCCTATATTGGGTTTTGAAATAATTTTTTTTCTTTGTTTTATTGGTTGATTTAGGTAACCTAAATTAAGTTTAGATATATTTATTTTGGAATAAAAATTTTAAATTTTAATTATGTTAAGCAATATAGAAGAGATATAAGATTATGTTATGTAATGTTATATTACATAAATATTTTGACTCGATTAAATTATATAATAATAATAACCAAGGTCTGGCATTAACCCATGGGACATGCACCATCCCTATCTCCTCCTCTAAGATAGTCTTAGTCCAAGTGCTACTCTTACTTTTTGGCTTTACTAATTTCCGCATAACCTTTCCAGATTTGAAACTTGTCATTGTTGTCATTTTATTCATTTTTACCCTCTACACAAAGGTAGTGTATATCCTAAATAGTAATGGGGTTCACCTAAAGATGGCTAGATTGTGTGTAAATGGATGTGTTACTCTTGTAAAAGAAAAAACATAAAACGAAATTGAATATTATGCGTTCATTTAAGTCAAAGAAGTCTAGAAATGCATTCTTAAGTAGGTTTTAGTAAAATTTATAGGAATGTCAAGAACTTATAAATGCATAAATTGTCCCCTTGGAAGTATGTAATAATACCAATAAATCATAGAACCACTCACGTTGGTTATGATTTTTATTTGATTGGTTTTTATCTTATAAGGAAAAATCGTATTAAATTGTGGCAAGTGAACCATGGTTAGAAGAGGTACAAGAAGGAGTGGGGCAACTAAAGGGTACAACATGGCGCCGCCACAACAACCAACTCCTACCACCCCACCTAATGAGGGGGAAACATCTCAACACAAGAACAGATACCCCCTGGAGAAGTGTTGAACTTAATGAGATCATTCCAACACATGTCTAAAGCATTAATAAACCGTTTGCAACGAGAGCATGGAGGACCCGTCATACAAAATGAAGCACCCCAAAACACCACAAGAAATGATATACGTTGAGATTTGGAAAAGGTAAAATTTCCAGAGTTTTGGGGGTCCACAGATGGTCAATCTGCAGAGGCATGGTTGGAAAACATGGCCATGTGTTTTACCCTAAGAGATTACACCTCAAACATGAAGGCCAAGATGGGTATATTCCAGCTAAAGGGAAACGCACTACTTTGGTGGAAGACATTATTAACCCAATTGGGCATGGATATATCAGAAGTAACTTGGGATCTATTTGAAGAAAAATTTAGAGAACATTACCTGTCAGAGGAGTTACTTGAGAGAAATCTAAATGAATTCAATGCATTAAAGCAAGGGAGTCGCTCACTACCAGAGTATGAGGCATGTTTCATGGAATTACTCCTTTATGCCCCTCACTTAAACACAGAAAAGCTCAAGGTGAACAAATTTGTGTATGGATTAAATGTTAACATTTGGACCAAGGTTAGAATCTTAATGCCTCGCACCTTGCACGAGGCAGTGCAGTGGGCAATTATTGCAGAGGAGGAAATCCTGAGCAGTGAACATAGTAAGTCAACAAGGCCCACAGGATCAGGAGCACCAGGTAGAAATAATATGGAATGTAGAAATTTGAAAAGGGGCCGTGCACTCAACATCAAAGGTGGTCAAGAAGAAATCAAAGAACACCATATAGGCATCCAGGTCAGCATCCACATAGGGTACCACAACAAACTCGTCAACCACAACCACACCGGCCTATGCAACAGCACCAAGTCACACCACCTCAACACTGATCTTCTTTCTAGTAGAGTTCCAAACCAACTCCCGGTTCAGTTAGTAGTAGGAGCGAAACCCCTAAGAGGGGGTGTTGGACTTGTGGAGGTCCTCACTACGAGAGGGATTGCCCTCAAAAGATAGGTAATACCAACTCAACTAAGAATGCAACTACAGTGGGGGATCTAGGGAAGGCTCATCGCATCCATGCAGCGGTGAACAATTGCCAAGTCAAACACCAGTCCACTGTGTTGGAAACCTCGGGTAATATTGATGGTATGAGTTTTGTCATTTTAATAAATCCAGGGGCTATTGATTCATTTATTTCTCTAAATGCATTATCAAAGATTAAACATAAAGCAACTGAACAATATGAATGTAGACATGTAGAAATGGCATGTGGTGTGAAAAGAAATGTAGGAAGGATGGTAAAGGATTGTGAGGTGGACTTGGGTGTATGTAAGACCAAGGTATCCTTGTACTCTACAATTCTAGGAGTTTATGACGTAGTTATAGGAATGGATTGGCTGGAGCGACATGAGGTGCTCCTAGACTGCAAGGACAAAATTCTACATTTCACCGATGATGATGGCCAAAGAAAATCATTAAGGGGAAAGAACCGAGGGGTGTACATGAGGTTCATCTCCTCCATGCAAATAATGAAATTTAGGCGAAAGGGATGTCAAATGTTCTCAGTGGTAGCTCTAAACGATACGGGTGACTCTGAACACCTTGATAAACACCCATTCCTTGTTGAATTTAAGGATGTATTTCCCAAAGAACTACCCAAGCTACCCCCAAAAAGGGAAATTGATTTCACCATCGACCTTAAACCAGGCACGGAGCCTATTGCAAAGTCACCCTATCATATGTCAGCTCGAGAGCTAAAGGAATTGCAGATCCAGTTAAAGGAATTATTGGACTTGGGGTTCATATGACCTAGCATATCTCCATGGGGAGCCCCTGTGATTTTTGTTAAGAAAAAGGATGGGTCTTGGTGACTGTGCATTGATTACCCCCAGTTGAATAAAGTGACAATCAAGAATCAATACCCTTTGCCAAGGATAGATGACTTATTTAATCAAATGAGGGGGGCGACTGTGCTTTCAAAGATAGATCTGAGGTCGGGATACCATCAGCTGAGAATCAAAGAAGAAGATACTTCGAAGACAGCCTTTAAAACCAGATTTGGACATTATGAATTTGTAGTTTTATCCTTTGGACTGACAAATGCCCTGGGTGTTTTCATGAGTTTGATGAACGGAATATTGCGGGATTACTTAGACAAGTTTATACAAGTCTTTATCGATGACATTTTGATCTACTCAAAGATCCTAGAAGAGCATGATGAACACTTGAGGATAGTTCTACAATGTATTAGAGAAAACCAATTGTACGAGAAGTTGTTAAAGTGTTCCTTTTACCAAACCAATATTCATTATCTTGGACAAATTATCTCTGGGGAGGGTATCGCAGGAGATCCACTAAAGATCGAGGCCATCATGGAATGGCCAACACCAACCAATGTTCATGAAATACGAAGTTTCATGGGCATGGCAGGGTAGTATCGTAGATTTGTCGAAGGTTTTCAAAAATAGCAAACCCCATTACCGAGCTCCAAAGAAAGAACAAGAAATTCATCTGGACTGAAAAATGTGAAGAGGCATTCCAAAGGTTAAAGGTGTTATTAACGACATGACCAATTTTGAAGGTGTCGGATATGGAACAAGAATTTTTGGTTTGCACTAATGCCTCCAAGGAAGGGCTAGGTTGTGTGTTGATGCAAGAAGGAAGAGTAATAGCCTATGCATCAAGGAAACTCAGAACCCACGAAGAAAACTACGCAACCCATGATCTAGAAATGGCAGAAATTGTGTATTCACTAAAGATTTGGAGACACTACCTTCTAGGAAGGAAGTTTGATCTCAGGATTGACCATTGTGGGCTATAACACATATTCACTCAAGATCACTTAAATGCAAGGCAAAGACGATGGTCTGAGCTAATTAGTGAATATGATTTTGATATCACTTACATCAAAGGAATGGTAAATAGGGTGGCTGATGCTTTAAGTAGGAGGCTGCAGATATTTTTAGTGATTCCCTTAAAGACAAATTTGAGGGAGAAACTGCTTGAATTACAAATTAAAGACACCTGGTATCAGGAGGTTAGCAAAAGTTTGAGGGAGGATGAATTGAGGGTCCCAAAATATGAAGAATACTCCCTTAATAATGATGGGCTACTACAATTTCAGGGAAGGATATATGTACCACTAAATGAAGATATACGCCAATTAATCTTAAATGAAGCACATCGTGCAGTATACATGGTACACCCTAGTGTTAAGAAGATGAGTGCGGACCTGAAACCACTCTTCTTTTGGAAAGGGATGAAGAAGGACATTGTGAACTTGGTAGCAAGATGCTTAGAGTGTCAGCGAGTAAAAGTTGAAGGAATCCAGCAGGTTTATTGCAGCCCCATGAGATGCCAAAATCTAAATGTAAAGTTATATCAATGGACTTCATTGTGGACTACCAAACACCTTAAGAAGACATGATTCCATATTTGTAGTAGTGGACACGTTGACCAAAAGTTCCCATTTCATACCAGTTAAGACTACATATAAAGCACCAAAAATCGCCAGGGTTTTTATTAATGAGATTATGAGATTACATGGAATGCCTAGGAAGATCATATCTGATGGGGGAGCAGTGCTTACAGGAAGATTTTGGACCAGCTTCCAAGAAGCTTTGGGAACCCAGTTGAACTTCAGCGCTGCTTATCACCCGGAGACAGATGGGCAAACAGAGAGGACAAATCAAATCCTTGAAGACATGCTTCGAATGTATGTGATGGACCAACAAAAGAGATGGGAGGAGTTTTTACCACTTGTGGAATTTGCTTTAAATAATAGTTATCAAAGTTCCATCAAGATGGCGCCAGTTGAGTTCTTATATGGAAGACCTTGCAGAACACCTCTCAGTTGGGACCGAATAGAGGACCGAGTATTTGTTATGTAAAAAAATTAGTTAACTTAGGTTTATTATTTAATTTTAATTTTAATTAGACGAAAGGGCACAATCATAAGATCATGCCCCTTCCCAAAGGGTGCCCATGGCGGTATATAAGCCAGGCAACCCAGTGTAAATCATCATCATCTGTAATTTTCATCTCTTTTAATAAAATATTTATATATTTATTCTGCGTTCTAGCATTTTCTGTTCCATTGGTATCAGAGCGGTCGAATCCCACACCTGTGGTTTCCACCTGTGTCTCTCCCACACTATCCTCCTACCATTACGCGTATTCTTCCACCTCTTCCCTGTGCTGTCGTTCCACTACCTCCTCTCCACTGTGCTCCACTGCTTATCGTTCCCCACTGTTGTCGTCAACCCAGCATCCAAAAAAATACGCAAACGTTGTGGTGGATTCGCTATTGGATTCATTGCTTGACACAGACATCATTGACACTCATACGAAGCTGAATATAATTCCGCTCGCATTCTGTTCCAACTGCCCACCGCCCGTCCGCTGTCCAACTGTTGTGCAACCGCTCAGAAGACCTACGACTTCCATTGTGGTAAATCGTGGTAATCTCTGCGTTTTTTTTTGCACGATCAACGGAGGTGAACCCCCCACCAATAGACGTGACTGTCTGTTTTATATTTAACGCCAATATATATTAAGTTAAATTACATATAATGTATTACATATATATATAATTATATTATATATATATATTATATTAATATATATATAAATTTTTAATTAATTAAATAATATATATATATTCAAATATATATAGCGTGAAATATATATATTACGTTAAATTATATATATTAATTATAACGTATATATAATTATTATTATATTATATATAATATATATAACTTAATTAATTAAATTATTTTAATTAATTGAAATTTATATTTATATATATGTGTGTAAAAGTTTAAATATTATATATATATATATAACTAACGTGATTTAGTTATATATTTATATTATTATAATTAATTATATATTATATATATATTTAATTAAAGTTATATAATCTATAACTTTAATTTTTTATATTATAAAAATTAATAATTATAATTTATAATTATTATAATTTATAATTAAAATAATATTAATAATATTAATTAAATTAAATTATTAAATTATTTAATTAATTTAAAATAAAAATAAAAAATAAAAAAGAGGAAAAAACATTTTAGCTGGCAAATAAATACACGCCCCCCCAAACCCGCTGAATGTCAACAATGACAATGGCGGATTTCCAGAAAAGATTGGTGGATGCAGAGCAAAAGATAAATAACAACCACGACGAGGTCAGTAAAAGATTAAATGAAGTCGAGAGCAAGCTTGGGGAGCAAGCGAACAAAATCAAAAATCTTGAAGATACGACAAATCGAATAGAGATAAAGATGGAAAGTCAACATGTCCAAACAGGAGTAAACTTCAGAGAAGTCTTAACAATGCTGAAAAGTCTGTGTAAAAAGTCGAATTGTACACCCGAAGAGCTATTAAAAGATGGTGAAGAAGATCAAGAACACATCTCGTCAGATTCAACGAAGTCCACAGACTCTCATGACAAAGTTGAATCCCAAAAAAAATTAGCGACACCCCACCAAGAAGCGAGTAACACAGCCTTTACAAACAAGCAACTCTGGGATAACTTTACCAGTCAACACCCTTTTTTCGCTCAACCAGTAGCAACATACCAGCGACGGGAAAAAGTCGAGATGCCTAAATTCGATGGAAACGAAAAAAACAATGTTGCATGGATAAATAAAGCAAAAGAATACTTTGAGATATACGACATCAATGACGATGACGAAAATCTCAGGCATGCATACATGAAAATGGAAGGAGAAGCATATAACTGGTATATGTGGTGGAAAAAGACAACACACGTCATTAGCTGGAGAAAATTTAAAGATGCATTTTTCAAAAGATTCCAAGGTGTAAAGGAAGAAGAATTCTTTTCAAAACTCATCAAATTACGACAAAAAGGAAGTGTGGATGAATACACTCAAGAATGGGAGACCTTAGTAACACAAGTACCTGGGTTATCAGAGTCTCGTTTGATTCAATCATACGTCTTAGGACTTAAATCCCATTTACAAGCAGAACTTGAGATGCATGACATTACATCTATAGAAGTAGCAAGACGAAAAGCAAAAACAGCAGAAAAGAAATCCGAACCAATATTTTGGTCAACAGCGGAAAAAGCTTATGCAAGACGAAGGATACCCCAGTATGTGGACTCAAATAATACAAGATATGTTCCACCACATCGTCGTGAAGATGAAAAATCTAATGTGGAAATGCAAAGGATAAAAGAGGGTAATGTTAAACACTGTGGTGAGAAGTGGGACCCCAAACATAGATGTGCTAAAGGAGAAGAACCAAAGAACCTATATAATTGTGAAGCAACCAATGATTCAACAGTGAAGATTATGACATAGAAGAAATAGAAGACGCCCTAGAATTCTCACCAGAATTAGATGACGGAAGTACTCCACAAGTGTCATTATCAGCCATGACAGGTATATCACAACCTCAGACCTTAAAGTTAAAAGGACACATAAAGAAGAACAACGCAGTGGTTCTCATCGACTCTGGAAGCACACACAATTTTCTAGATGCAACTGTGGCCAAGAAACTCAATATCTTTTCATTTCCCTTACCCAACATGAAAGTGATGATTGCTAATGGCAAGAAGATTGAAAAGGTGGGGAAATGCCATAAGGTCAATTTGCAGATTCAAGACTTTAAATTAGAGTCTCCATTCTTCACGGTACCATTAGGAGGAGTAGATGTAGTCTTAGGCATCCAATGGCTACGAAATTTAGGTACTTATGCCGCCAACCATCAAGTACAATTTATAAAATTCAAATGGGGAGGTCAGAAGTACAACTACATGGATTCAAACACCAGAAAATCAATGTTTGTGTACATCACTCAGATGAATGGAAGCGAGTTCGAAAAGAACGAGCACACTTATGCAAGTACAATGTCATCAATTAGAAATGTTATCTGCAAATATGACCAAAGAAGAGTCACCAGAGATGCAAGATCTAATTCAGAAGCATGAAAAAGTATTTCAAGACCGACCTATGAAAAAGCCATACCGATATCCACATCACAAAAAATCGAAAATTGAGAGATTAATTCAAGATCTTTTACAGTGCACGACTTTGATCATTTTGGAATATATAATCAAGTGGAGAGACTTACCGAAGAAGACGCTTCTTGGGAGAATGAAGCATTTTGTCAACAACATCTGTCGTTGCGTATGCTTTGAGGACAAAGCATTCTTTCGAGAGGAAGGCAATGTTATGTAAAAAATTAGTTAATTCTAGGTTTATTGTTTAATTTTAGGTTTAGTTAGATGAAAGGGCACGATCATAAGATCATGCCCTTTCCCAAAGGGTGCCCATGGTAGTATATAAGCCAGGCAACCCATTGTAAAACGATCATCATTTGTAATTCATTTATTAATAAAAGTATTTTTATATATATTTCTATTTATCCGGAAGTTTTATGCTTCATCGACATTTCTAGATTTAGACTCACCTATTGTAATCCGCTCTTTGGCATTAAGGCCAAGTTTCTAATATATCTACTACCCGTTTCTGTATTTTATATATAATTATTATATATATATATAGTATATATATATATATATATATATATTATATATATTTAGTTATACTATAGTTATATATAAGATGCCACTCTGCTATAAACCATCCCGAGCAAAGATTACCCTCCAAAGAGTCCAAATGAGTCTAGCCACGTCTGTTCCAGGTACAACAGGACCTTCCCTCTGTCGTCACCTTAGGTAGAGCCCTAGGATTATGGTCATTATATTCACCAAATACAACAATTTTACCTGGGGGGATAGTCATAGATCAGACATGCACGTAAGGGCAGAGTAACAAGCTCAATCCCCTTGAAGGCTCCTCCACATGATCAATTGCAGGTTTACTTTCAAGTGACCCCAAGTACCTTTCAAAACCATTATAATACTTGTAAATCATTGTATATAAGCCAATGAAGTGGGTCAGATCACTTCACCAAAGTCAACACGACCTCGTGCTTAACTCATGTATAAGAAGAGCTTCCCATAGCAAAACGGAAATACTTGGATTTTCTCTCCCTAACTCAAGATTCTATTGTCTGTTTGTAGCTTTGGAAAGTTTACTTTCTTCCCTATTCCAAAGCCCTACACTTAAGCTAATGTAGGTGAAAAGAGCCCTAAAAATTATAAAACTCTAAGTGAATTTAATTAGCGTTGTATTGTTTTGTTGTTCTTTTACTCAATGGGTAATGGAGGTGAAACTTATGTTGTGACGAATCTAAATCTTAATGCACTCTATAATGCAAAAGCAACTTTCAATCTTCGTTGAAATTCTATTTAGAGAAAAGAAAGAGTTTTCTCTGATTTTTGAGAAATAAAATGCAACAACTCACAACTTTTCAACTTTTCTCAAAACAACCAATTTCACTATTTTGTAATGAAAAATGCAGCCAACAAACTAACTTCCAGATTTTGCTAACTATCAAAATAAACTAACAAACTATTTTCTTCTAATCACTTGAAACTTTCAAGCACACAAAAATCAATCAAGAA
>APFE030378214.1:0-22497 GCA_000404065.3 Pinus taeda | reverse complement strand
AAGCAGAACTTGAGATGCATGACATTACATCTATAGAAGTAGCAAGACGAAAAGCAAAAACAGCGGAAAAGAAATCCGAACCAATATTTTGGTCAACAGCGGAAAAAGCTTATGCAAGACGAAGGATACCCTAGTATGTGGACTCAAATAATACAAGATATGTTCCACCACATCGTCGTGAAGATGAAAAATCTATTGTGGAAATGCAAAGGATAAAAGAGGGTAAGTGTAAACGTTTTGGTGAGAAATGGGACCCCAAACATAGATGTGCTAAAGGAAAAGAACCAAAGAACCTATATAATTGTGAAGCAACCAATGATTCAAACAGTGAAGATTATGACATAGAAGAAACAGAAGATGCCCTAGAATTCTCACCAGAATTAGATGACGGAAGTACTCTGCAAGTGTCATTATCAGCCATGACAGGTATATCACAACCTCAGACCTTGAAGTTAAAAGGACACATAAAAAAGAACAACGTAGTGGTTCTCATCGACTCTGGAAGCACACACAATTTTCTAGATGCGACTGTGGCCAAGAAACTCAATATCTTTTCATTTCCCTTACCAAACATGAAAGTGATGATAGCTAATGGTAAGAAGATTGAAAAGGTAGGGAAATGCCATAAAGTCAATTTGCAGATTCAAGACTTTAAATTAGAGTCTCCGTTCTTCACGGTACCATTAGGAGGAGTAGATGTAGTCTTAGGCATCCAATGGCTACGAACGTTAGGTACTTATGCTGCCAACCATCAATTACAATTTATAAAATTCAAATGGGGAGGTTAGAAGTACAAACTACATGGATTCCAAGCACCAGAAAATCATGATGTATCATCATCTCAGATGATGAAGCGAGTCGAAAAAGAGCACCTACTTATGCAGTACAATGTCATCAATTAGAAATGTTATCTGCAAATATGACCAGAGAAGAATCACCAGAGATACAAGATCTGATTCGGAAGCATGAAAAAGTATTTCAAGACCTACCTATGAAGATGCCGTCTAATAGGGAAATTGAGCATACAATAGAAGTCAAGGCAAGATCAGGCCCTGTCAACATCAAGCCATGCCGATGTCCGCATCACCAAAAAACGAAACTTGAGAGATTAATCCAAGACCTTTTAAAATGTGCGACCTTGATCATCGTAGAATATCTGATCAAGTGGAAGGACTTACCCAAAGAAGACACTTTCTGGGAGAATGAATCATTCTTCAACAACATCCGCCGTTACTTATGCTTTGAGGACAAAGCATTCTTTCGAGAGGAAGGCAATGTTATGTAAAAAAATTAGTTAACTTAGGTTTATTATTTAATTTTAATTTTAATTAGACGAAAGGGCACGATCATAAGATCATGCCCCTTCCCAAAGGATGCCCATGGCGGTATATAAGCCAGGCAACCCAGTGTAAATCATCATCATCTGTAATTTTCATCTCTTTTAATAAAATATTTATATATTTATTCTGCGTTCTAGCATTTTCTGTTCCAGTATTAATAGGACTTGAAGTGGTGCAAGATATGGAAGAACAAATGACCATGTTTAGGAGGAGGCTAAAAGAAGCGCAAGATCGACAAAAAGAGCTATGCTGATGCTCATAGGGTAGACCAAAGTTATGAAGTGGGGGATAGGGTGTTCCTGAGAGTAAGGCCCCAGAAAAGCTCTATAAAATTTGGAAAGGGAGAAAAATTGTCTCCATGGTTTGTGGGACCTTTTGAAATCTTAGAAAGGAAAGGGCCGGTGCCATATAGGCTTGTCTTACCTCCATCTTTAGCACGTATGCATGATTTGTTTCATGTTTCCGTTTTACATCATTATATTTCAGATCCTTCGCATGTTATTGACTTTGGTCATTTGCAGGTTTCGGACGAGGGAACAGTGATGACTGAACCAGTTTGCATACTGGACCAGCGAACTTTGCAACTTAGATGATGGTTAGTGGACTAGGTCAAGGTCCAGTGGGACAATTATAGTCCCATTCCAGCTCCTTGGGAGGACACCGAGGAGATGCATCACCGTTTTCCTTACCTATTCCAAGGACTTCGAGATGAATTCTATTATTAAGAGGGGGTGTATGTACTGCCCACTCTAGTTGACTGACAATGAAATGACACTAACATTTATTTAGCCATAAGGCCCACACATTATTTTTTGAGGACCTCACGTTGAGGATTCAGGCACATGACACTATTGTTAGTGATTGAGATATTCATGGTTGTGATGTTTATGTATGCTTTCCATTTATATTATGATAGCATGAATGGTTATGTATCTTATCTATCGGTATTAGAATGATTGTAACATTAGATAGTTAAGTTTGGTCTCTATTTGAATTTATGATGATGAGGGCAATAAAGGATATGTATGCTCTCTATTAAAAGCATGATGATGATAAAATTGATGGATAGGTATACTTCTATTGATGTTACGATGTTGATAGCTTAATGAATATGTATGTTTCCATTGATGTTTAATGACGACAGCATGATGGATGTGTCCCCTATGTTACCTACTTTCATTAGTTTGAGCTTACAATGAGCAATGATGTGAATGACTAGGAGTTATTAATGATGCTATTATGACAATTACTAACGTTGAGAAACCTTGTTACTGACGATTATTGAGTATGGCAGTAAACCATCAGAGGCACTCACATATGACGAGTTGATGACACATGGTTTGATGAAAATTCATATTATTTTATCTTTGAAATTCTAAGTCGATTTTGAAACCTGCCATATATGTTTAACTATATTCTGATGATATGTTAATGGTTGCAGGCACATATTAGTTGCTTGAACAAATGACTCACATATGGGTGATGGGGTTGTATAGGTGGATGGAACTACATGGGAGGGGTGGGACAATGTCCCCGATCTCACCCACTAGCACTCCCGCCGTGACTTGGGCTGGAAGGGTTGAAACAACTTCACCTTGAAGATCACGATGCCATGAGGGCAGGTCCCAAAGTTGGGTTACTCATGAGGATTTTACCAGGGAGCGTGCATCAAGGCAGATTCCTTGATCCCCGACACCGTTAGTCTCACTATAGCAGGCAACATAAGAGATGATAGTGGTCTATGACATTACACCTATACTTTCCCCTCGTAGTCATTGAATGCTTGAAGGGCAAGTGGTGTGGCACCCTTGGAACTTTAAGGGAATTTCTTGAAGGGCATGACCAACTTGGAACCCTTGGCATCACAAATAAACTATTAGGTGTGGCACCCTTGGAACTTCAAGGGAAGTTCTTGAAGGGCATGACCAAACTTGGCACCCTTGGAATCATTAAAAATAAATTAAATAATAGATATAATCTAGGAATGAAAACTAGGTAAATTTACATCAAGGGTAAATGATGTTAGAAACCGAGGTAATTAAATCAAAAATAAAACTTGGGGTAAGAGGATCATAGGAAGAAATAAAATAGATTACCTTAAAAACTATACCCTTCCCATGTTGGAAAGTACTAGGTAGATTATGTGGTTTAATTAGATAAAAGGGGAAAGAGGGACATAATTGTAAGGATAAAGATTAATCCTAAACTAATTAAATCTAATTAAGAAAAGAGGAAAGTGAATTAAAATAAGAATAATAAATTAAATTTAGAGAAATGTAGAGAACCTCCATGTGGCAACAACCAACATAAGAATATCCATCTAATAGATAACCTAAGTTAAATTAGGGAGTAGATAGGGGATCAAATCTTGACTCATTGATTGACTTTAAGTAATGAACACAAATTAAGGAATAAAAAGGGGGGATAAAGAGACAACTAGGAGAAGAAATAGGAATCATGTTGAGGTGAGGAAAATATTAGTTTTAAATAAATACAAATTAAGTAAATAATTTTGGGAGACCCTTGATGAGAGAGTGACACATGGGTGGGTGAGTAATCAAGTTAATGAATTATAAAAAATAATTAATTATGCATGCCATGCCGAGTGTCACCTATGAGGACTCCTATAAAAGAAGGGGCAAGCCATGGGAGAAGGGACTTTTGGGAACCCTATTGTTGGATGGATGAGACGATGTCAGAGCAGTGATTACTATCCTATAATGAGTTTGGTGAGCTAGAGGATTTTAGAGAGGGGACTCTTGAGCCAAGGAGTGCTCTCCAGTACTAGCTATTGCATTCCTCCATTGTACAACCCCATTGTAGCTTGGGGGTCCACGGGGGAGAAGAGTACCCAAGGAGTAGGCTGGGAGGTTAACCGGTGGGTCATCATTTTCGGATCAAGTGCGTCGTCATTCATTCGCGGAGGTGATCGGAAATAAGGGAATACCAACAACAACAAAGCAAGAGAAGTCTCGTCTTCTGGTGAACGGTACATATGTGTTGCAATACTATTTTGGTCTTAGTTAAATGTATATGATATATTTCATGAAATGAATTCCCAATGTGTTTCTCTTCTGGTTGTAATTTGTTGTGATTTAAAAAAAAATGTATATAGTCTAGATGTGGTCCTTACATTTTGCATCTACAAGATCGAAGTTTTCAAGTTGTAGAAACAAGGTCGAAATTGGTTGAAGAAAGGCCTATTAGGTCACCTACTAACACTAGAAGAGGAAGCAAGGCAAGTGAAGGAGCAAGGACGCCTTGGAAGACCTAATTTATCTCTCATGTGTGGAAGAAGCAATTGTTGCAGGGGCTAAAAATTTCATACTTGTAGTAGAGGCTAAAATTATGTAATTGGGGGTCGAAGTTATGCAGCTGGAAGAGATTTGATTTGGTTTGACTTGGAGAGAAGAAGAAAATAATCAAGAAGGTTTGGCTTGGTATTGGAAGGGTATTGGCCTTGGTCTAGAGGTCTTGGAATTCTTCATTTAAAGAAATTATAAGAAGATAAGATATTTGTGGGTTTTCCTTTCAAGAGGAGAGGTTTTGGCCCTGGATTGCAGCCTACATCTTATGTCCTTATGTACTATTGATATTCATGTTTCTGGTAGTTGTTTGATGATAAGAACAACATTAAGAAGAATATAATAATCAAGAAAAAGTGAAAATACATCACAAGAAGTTATCAAGTCTAAGAGAAATCACCCTAACTATAGCCCTATTGATTTCTCAACATGGTAACAAAGCTAAGGTTGACAAAGGGCATGATGAAGATCACTACATCTTTGAAGAAGTTATGGAAAATCTCATTGAAGTAGTTCTCTATGATGAAAAGACACATCAAGAAATTCATCAAATCATTTGAGGATCTCCTATCACCAATTAAGACCTCCTCTATGAAGGACGAAGTATTATTCTCAACACTTACAGGTACTTTTGAAGATGAAAATATTTGGGTAATTGAGAGTGGAGCATCTAGACATACGGCAGGTGAACATAGACAACTAAATACTATATCAAGAGGAGAATCTTCTTATTTTGTCGAACTTGGAGGGAAAAAGAATTATGCAGTAAGAGGAATTGTATCAACTTCGTTGGAGCTCAAGGATGGAGGAAACATACATCTCAAAACATTTTATTATTTCCACATTTGAAGGAAAATTTACTTTCTATTTCATGCTTAGAAGATAAAGGAGATAGAATTTCTTTTATAGATGGAAAAGTTATGGTGTGGGATAAGGGCTCTAGAATCAACAATGCAAAAGTTATTGGGATTCGTGAAAGCGGACTCTACAAATTACTTACCCCTGTCTCTCAAGCCTTGTTTCACATTAAAGTCAATCCATGTGAGCTTTGACAAAGAAGGTTTGGACACCTTCATTAAAAAATCTTACCAACTCTAAATACAATGGTGAATGGAATCCCTGAATTAAAGGAAGATCATGAAGGAATTTGCAAGGGATGTGCATTAGGGAAAAGTGTAAAGGAAACTTTTAGAAGAAGTGCTTCAAGGTCTTAATAAATCCTAGATCTCATTCACTCTGATGTTTGTGGTCCTATGTCTACAAAATATCTCTGAGGTCATTTATACTATGTGACTTTCATTGATGACCACCCAAGAAAGACTTGGATTTATTTACTTAAGTCCAAAGATTAAGTATTCAAAAAAATTCAAGAATTCAAAATAGAAGTAGAGAATCTTACAAAAAGAAAGATCAAGGTACTAAGATCCGATAATGGAAGAGAATACATATTAAAGGAACTTATGGCTTTTTGTAAGGAGGCTCGAATTAAGAGGGAGATGATAGTCCCATACAATCCAGAGCAAAATGGAGTAGAAGAATGAAAGAATCGTACAATTGAAGAAAGTGTTAGAGAAATGTTACTTGATCAAGATTAAAGTCCTCGTGGACCACTTGAAAACATGACTCCTGAAGAAGCGTTTACTGGGAAGAGACCATATCTATATCATATATGAATATTTGGTTTCCCTGTCTACATTCATATTTCCAAAATATAAAAGGAAGGCATTGGATCCTACAAGCTTGAAGGGAGTATTTTTTGACTATAATAACTCTTAAAGGGCATATAAAATCTATATAAAAGAAGGCACCAAATTGAAGTTATAAAAGATGTGATATTTGATGAAAGAAATGCATATAAGAAATCCAAAGATCTCTCAATTGATTCCAATGATGAAGAACTACCTATATTTTTAGAATCTAAAAGGGAAGAAGAAGATTCCCATCATGAGGAAGAAGGTCCCAATGAACCTGTGCAACATATCATAAATGTTGAAAATTGAAAGAGACCAAATTGGTTAAAGTCTACTCTTGAAGAAGATGAAGGACATACTACAATAAAAGGTACATTCACGGAAACTGAAAAGCCTAAAAGGTATTCCAGGTATGCAACCTATATGACAAAGTTCATTTAAGTAGAACCATCCACCTTTGAAGAATGTGTCAATCATATAGAATGGAAGGATGTTATGAATGAAGAATGTCAATCTATAATGAAAAATGGGCTGTGGGAAATCATTCCTAGGCCAAATGACAAATCTCTGGTAACTTCCAAATGGCTCTATAAGATTAAGCATGCAGAAAATGGAAGCATTGACAAGTACAAAGCAAGGTTTGTGGCTAGGGGTTTCTCTTGACAAGAAGGCATCGATTATGATATATAACTATAAGATCATTAGTCTCTTTGTCAACATCTATGGGATGGAACATCCATCAAATGGATGTCAAAACAACATTTTTGAATGGTACCATTGATGAAGAAGGGTATATCGAACAACCCTTGGGATTTGAAGTGAAAGATAGAGAAACTCATGTTTGCATATTGAAGAAGGCACTTTATGGCCTCAAGAAATCTCCAAGGGCCTGGTATGCTAGGATGGACATGTATCTACAAAGATTAGGTTTTTCAAAGAGTTTTATTGATCCATACCTATATATAAAAGTAGTGAAGGATGAACCAGTCATCATTCTTCTATATGTGGATGATCTTTTTATAACATGTGTGGAAGGTCATATTCAAGAATGTAAGAGACAGTTGGCAAAATAATTTGATGTGAAGGATCTAGGGTTGATGCAATATTACTTGGGGTTGGAATTTTGGAAAAAAAACTAGTGAAATAGGGAAGTATGTGATTAAGATGCCGCAAAGGTTTGGAATGATGGATTGAAACCCTATGAAAACACCTATGGTCACAAATTTGAAAAGGTTGAGAAGTTCTAATTCAAGGCATGTGGATCCTACAAGGTATATACAATTGGTTCACTCTCTGATGTATCTTGTGAATACATGTCCATATATTTGTTACACAGTGAATATTCTCAGTCAATTTCCAATGGATCTAAAACATGACCAATGGATAGCAGCCAAGCACATATTAAGATATCTGTGAGGAACAATACATTACTACCTGAAGTATGATAGAAATAATGATATCCAATTAATTGGGCAGGTAGTTGACATATAGAAGAAGAACTATTAGAAGATGTCTTAGCTTGGGATCCTTTATGATCTCATGGATGAGTAGAAAGCAAGAAACAATTGCTTTGAGTAGTGTTAACGTTGAATCATTGCAGCATGTGAAGTTAGTAGAGAAGTTGTCTAGTTGAGGAAGTTGTTATCTAATTTGTTTGAAGGATCGATGAACCCTACCATTGTACATTATGACAACACCAATTGCACCAGGTTGTCTAAAGACCCCATATTTCATGGAAATATGAAGCACATAAACAACAAGTATCATTACATATGAAAGTTGGTGCAAGATGGGGTGTTGCAGCTACGGTATATCTCCACCGATGAGCAGGTATCTAATATTTTGACAAAATATCTTCCTAATAAGAAGCTTGTGTATTTGAGAGACAAGCCTGGATTGGTTGATATCTCCTCCCTAGTTGAGAGGGAGAGATAGACACATCATTATTGTCTTCACTTTGTGAAGAAAGAATGGAGGATTGGGTAAGCATCTGGTTTTTTATACTCTTTGAGGATGAGGTAGGGTATCCAATAGGTGAGAGTAGTCAAAGATGAAATTCCATGAGGATGTGTTAATCCAAGACGGGAAGGGTCCTAGAAGGACATACCTTGTGAACATCCAGATGGGGTATGTGCCTTGAGAGACAATGATGATGGTGTCTATAATTCATTGTCTCCCTAACGTTATGCTCTATTAAGTGGAGAGAGAGAGTTGTAAGTCAAGGCCTTGCTATATGAAGATGTTGGTTGGTATGATGAGATGAAATGAGATAAGTTGAAATAATAGCTTATGAGATGTCTTACCAATTCGACTCTTCTTATGAGATCTCTTAAGTATGAGAATTTCCATGTACCATTATGAATACCTCCCTAGTTAAGAGGGAGTGTTGAAAAGTGTAACTAAGTTCAGTCTTCATATGTACTCTTGATTCTAATATATTGTAAAATGGAAAATGTAAAAGAAAAATTATTATTATTATTGTAGCATGGGCTTCATGCTCAAGGTCATTTTATTTTAGGTCAAATCATCCATTGATTTCTTCTAGGTTTTATTATTGAGTCAAGAAGTCAAAGATTCATTGTCATATGTAAAATAACCCATTGGGCATTTTATAAGAAGTCAACAACAACAAAAAATTGAGTCAAAGTGTCAAAAATACCCCTCCAAGGCCAATTCGAAATAGCAACTAATAAGTCGGCCTAATTAGGGCATGTCTTCCTCCTTGGAAGCCTATATATAAGAGAGCATTTGACCTCCTTGAAGACACTCACTCATGCACTCACCATTCAAGCAAGGAATATGAAGTAGAAGGCAATATAAGGAAGAAGGAAGAAGAAATTCAAAATTTGTGGGTTATTTCTCTCTCCATCTCTCTCATACATGTGAAGGTAAGGATAGGGTTTTGTAGAAACAACGTCAAAGTTTTCAAGTTGTAGAAACAAGGTTGAAATTGGTTGAAGAAAGGCCTATTAGGTCACCTACTAGCCCTAGAAGAGGAAGAAAGACAAGCGAATGAGCAAGGAAGCCTTGGAAGCCCTGATTTCTCTCACACGTGTCGAAAAAACAACTATTGTAGGGGATGGAAGTGTCATACCTACAGTAAAGGTCGAAATTCGGTAGCTGGGGGTTGAATTTGTTCAACTGGAATAGATTTGACTTGGTTTGACTTGGATAGAAGAAGCACATCATCAAGAAGGTTTGTCTTGGTCTTGGAATGGTATTGGCCTTAGTCTAGATGTCTTGGAATTCTTCATTTTAAGAATCTATAAGAAGAGAAGATATTTGTGGGTTTTCCTCGCAAGAAGAGAGTTGTGGCCCTGGCTTTCAGCCTACATCTTGTGTCCTTGTCTACTATTGATGTTCATGTATTTTGTATCTATTTGATGATAAAAACAACATAATAATAGAAGAAGAAGCTAATAATCAAGAAAATGTAAAAATACATCACAAGCAGTTATCAAGTCTAAGAGAAATCACCCTAACTATAGCCCTATTGATTTCTCAACAATCCACGACAAGGCAACGTTGCACCTAAGGAGAAACAACAAAGAACCATTTCCATCAAATTGTAGCAGACAAGAGGAGTGGAAAAACAAACAACAAGCAATGAGAGATCTTACTTCTTTAGGAGACAAGATTATCGAATTCCAAGGAGGTTTTATCCTCAAGTATCATCCATTACCATGTATGGAAACCTTTTCTATGGATATTGTTACTGTTGGAAAAAATTTGGACACAAAGCTATGAATTATAGAGCTTATGTCAGAAGAAATGAAATGAGGAACCCTAGAAGAAGTGAAGTAAATAACAATTCTACAAATATCAAAACAAACATGAATCTGGACATGAATCCATTTTCCCCTCTCTTTGATATCATTTAATGCTTCTACTATCACAATTTCAGGCATAAGTCATATGAATTTTAGGCCAAAAATAGTAGTTCACAATCCCAGAACAATTGGAGAACCTGAGAACATAAGCAATGGAAAAATAAGAAAGAAGAAAAGAAGGATGATAGGCGTGGCCTAGTTTTATATGCTCAAAATCAGAATAATGAATGGTATGTCGATAGTGGTTTTTCTAGACATATGACAGGAGATAAAAGTAAGTTTGAATCCTTAAATGAAAACAAAACCATAAATGTCACATTTGGAAATGATGTAGTAAGAAGAATTAGGGGAAAGGGTACAATCAGTCTAAATAATGGCAGGGGAAAGGCTCGGGATGTACTGTTTGTTGAAGGACTTAAACATAATTTTTCTAAGTGTTAGCCAAATGTGTGATAGAGGTTGTGATGTTCTCTTCAGAGCTCAATATTGTGATATCCAATCAACAACAACAGGGAAGGTGTTGGCTAAAGGATTTCGAACATAAAATAATGTATATATATTGAAGGAAGATAATGAAGAGTGCTACATCAACAAACAAGATGAGTCTTGGCTATGGCATAGGATATTGGGGCATCTCAGCATTTATCACATCATTATGCTTAGTAAAAAGAAACCAGATAAAGATCTACCAAAGAAAAAGAAACCTCAAAACCCTATTTTCAAGTTATGTCAAATGGGCAAACAGAATTGAACTTCATTTAAGGTCAAGGATAAGTTGTCAAGCAATAAGCCTCTGCAGTTAGTACATATGGATTTATCTGGTCCTTCTAAAACAAAAGCACCAAGAGGAGAAAAATATTTCATGTTGGTAATTGATGACTATTCTAGATTGACTTCAAATGAGTTTGTAGACTTTAATGAACTTGACATAAAAAGTCAGTATACTATTGCAGACGCACCACATCAAAATGGAATTGCAAAGAGATTGAACATGTATATACAACAAATGGGCAGAGACATGATGCAAGAGAAAAACCTTCCTCAAACCTATTGGGAAAAAGTGGTACACACAGTTGTTCATATTCTTAATAAGGCTCATCTTAGACCAAATTGTGACAAGACACCATATGAATTTTCCCAAAGTAAACCAACATCTATCAAATATTTTAAAGTGTTTGGAAGTATGTGCTACATCAAAAACAACAATGAAAGTTAGGAAAGTTTGATTTGAGGTAAGATGAAGAAATATTTTTGGGATACTCATCAAAAAGTAAAGGACATAGGTGTTATAATAAACAACTGCATAAGATTGCGAATTGCATAGACATAAAGTTTAATGAAGATTTTCCTGACAAGAACAAGAACACAAATTATATCAATCCTCCATATCATCACCATGACAGTGAAGAAAATGAAGTACAATATGAAGAATCAGCAAATAAAGAGACTCATTCAAAGGTTCCCTTAAGGCATGTACAAAAGAATTATCCTAATAGTCAAATTATTGGAGATAAAAGTGAAGGAGTTCAAGCAAGGAGAAAAATTGCAGAGAAAATAAATTAGGCTCAAATTGCCATGTTGTCAAAGATTGAACCAATAAATTATAATGAAGAAAGAAAAGACAAACACTGGATAGATGATATGAACTAGGAGCTAGATTAGATTGAAAAGAACAATAGTTGGGAACTGAAACCAAGACCAGTAGGAAACTTAATGTTATAGGTACAAAATGGGTATTCAAAAATAAAATGAATGAATAGGGACATATTGTTAGAAATAAAGAAAGACTAGTATGAAAGGGTTAATCACAGGCAGAAAGTCTTGACTATGAAGAAAGTTTTGCACCAATTGAAAGATTAGAGGCAATCATAATGTTTCTTGCCTTTGCATTCTATAAATATTTCAAATTGTACCAAATGGATGTGAAGTCTTCTTTTCAAAATGAAGAACTAACAATCCAAGCATCTAGCCACAAACTCTACCACGTCCTTCTGCAGATTCGATCAATAAGAAAACTTCTTCACTGCTATCAACATTTTTTGTTATCCTGGGTGACCTTAATACATTTTCGCATGAAACTCTCTCAAGATAGTCTTCTTGAGCTCACTACTACCTGACACATATATATTGTCTATAAATCTAATCAAGCCATCTGTTGTGAGATGATAGTCCACATCCTGATCCCCTGTACCCTGCTATAACCTGTGCATAAGCTCCATGTACCTATCATCATGTTGAACTACCTATAAGATCCGATCTTGTAAGTTTGTCCCATAAGAACTCATAGCTGCTATATGATTCGTCTATATTTTCCTGCTAAAATCATTTGCAACCCTATTCTCTTTACCTTTAATATACTTGATCTCAAAGTCAAACTCACTGATCATTGCCAACCATCTAGCTTGCCTAGCATTCAAGTTTGACTAATTGAACAAGTATCTCAACCCACTATGATCACTCATCAATACAAACCTCATGCCAAGAAGATAGTGCCTCCACATATTCTATGCATGGATGATCCCTGCCAGCTCAAGATCATGTGTCGGATAATTATGCTCGTGATCATTCAGTTTTCGTGACTCATAGCACACTACCTATACTTCCTGCATAAGGAAACTTCCAAGTCCTCTATTGCAAGCATCTGTGCATACCACAAATTCTTTGTCCAAATCTGCGATCTTTAGCACTGGAGCATTTGTCAACAACTGCTTCAATTTCTCAAAATTGGTTGCACATTCCTCTTTCCATTCAAATTTCTTACTTTTCCTTTGCAATGATGTAATAGGATATGCAATGTGAGAGAAGTTCCTAATGAACCTCCTATAGTAACTTGCTAACCCCATGAATGATCTTACCTCGTCCACATTTCGACGAGCTGCCCGTTCCATGATAGCTTTTATCTTCTTTGGATCCACTATTATACCTTCCTTGGAAGCAACATGTCCCAAGTAATGTACATCTGTTTGGAAAAAACTACATTTGCTAAGCTTGGCATACAATTGATATTCTCTTAGAAATATCAACACTAATGCTAAATGCTCGGCGTGTTCTTCCTCATTCTTAGAATATATCAAGATGTCATCAATGAATACAATAACAAACTTGTCCAAATAAGGACACAACACATTATTCATCAAGCACATAAGGGTAGTTGGAGCATTAGTCAAACCAAATGGAACTACAACAAACTCATAATGCTCATACCTAGTCTGGAAAGCCTTCTTGTATATGTCATATTCCTTAATGCATACTTGATATCAATATTCGAGAACATTGTCGCCCCCTTCAACTCATCAAACAAGTCAACCATCCTCGACAACATATACATGTTCTTGATGGTTACCTTGTTCAACTACATATAATCGATGCATAACCTGAGAGTACCATCCTTCTTCTTCACAAATAACATTGGTGTACCCCACTATAAGGACCAGTCTATACCAAGTGTAAGGACCAGTTCTATACTATATGTATATATATTTTTAAAAATAAAGCATTTTAAAATACAACTAGAAGAGAAAAACATTGGGAATTCAAATTCATTCGGCAACTGTCTAACATATTCCTAAGTTTCATTTCACTGAACATATCATAAAATTTGACATACATTTAACTAGGCCCATAAAGAAAACATACAAAATAATACTACAACACACATGTACCGTTCACCATAAGACGAAACTCCACTTCATTTTCCGTTACTTGTTTTCCCTTGTTGTCGGTCACCTCCGAGAGTGAATGACGACGTACTTGATCCGAAAGTGATGACCCATCGGTTAACCTCCTAGCCTACTCCTTGGGTACTCTTCTTCCCCGCAAACCCCCGAGCTACAATGGGGTTGTACAATGGAGGAATGCAATAGCTAGTAGAGGAGAGCACTCCTTGGCTCAAGAGTCCCCTCTCTAAAATCCTCTACCTCACCAAACTCACTATAGTTTTGTAATCACTACTCTGACATAGTCTCCTCCATCCAACCATAGGGTTCCCAAACAATCCCTTCTCCCATGGCTTGCCCCTTCTTTTATAGGATTCCTCATAGGTGACACTTGGCATGTCATGCATAATTAATTATTTTTTTATAATTCTATATTTTGATTATTCACCCACCCTTGTGTCACTCTCTCATCAAGGGTCTCCAAAATTATTTACTTGATTTTAATTTAAAACTAATATTTTCCTCACCTCAACAAGATTCTTATTTCTTCTCTTAGTTGTCTCTTGATCCCCCTTTTTACTCATTAATTTGTGTTCATTACTAAAGTCAATTAATGAGTCAAGATTTGATCCCCTATCTACCCCCTAATTTAACTCAAGTTATCTCTTAGATGGATATTCTTATGTTGGTTGTTGCCACATGGAGGTTCTCTACATTTCTCTAAAATTTAATTTATTAATCTTATTTTAATTTATCCTCCTCTTCTCATAATTAGGTTTAACCATTTTGGGATTAATCTTTATCCTTACAATTGTCCCTCTTTCCCCTTTTACCCAATTAAACTACATAATCTACCTACTATTTTCCAACATGAGAAGGGTAGAGTTTTCAAGGTAACCTGTTTTATTTCTTCTTATGATCCTCTTAACCCAAGTTTTAATTTTGCTTTAATTACCTCAGTTTCTAACATCATTTACCCTTGATTTAAATTTACCTAGTTTTCATCTCTTGATTATATTTATTAATTTATTTATTTTTAATGATTCAAAGGGTGCCAAGTTTGGTCATGCCCTTCAAGAACTTCCCTTGAAGTTCCAAGGGTGCCACACCTAACGATTTATTTGTGATGCCAAGGGTGTCAAATTTGGTCATGCCCTTCAAGAACTTCCCTTGAAGTTCCAAGGGTGCCACACCTAACAATTTATTTGTGATGCCAAGGGTGCCAAGTTTGGTCGTGCCCTTCAAGAACTTCCCTTGAAGTTCCAAGGGTGCCACACCACTTTCCCTTCAAGCATTCAATGACTACGAGGGGAAAGTATAGGTGCAACGTCATAGACCACTATCACCTCTTATGTTGCCTGCTATAGTGGGACTAATGGTGTCGGGGATCAAGGAATCTGCCTTGATGCACACCCCCCGGTAAATTCCTCATGAGCGACCCAACTTTGGGACTTGTCCTCATGGCATCGTGATCTCCAAGGCGAAGGTGTTTCAACCTTTCCAGCCCAAGTCACGGCGGGAGTGATAGTGGGTGAGATCAGGGACATTGTCCCACCCCTCCCATGTAGTTCCATCCACTTGTACAACCCTATCACCCATATGTGAGTCATTCGTCCAAGCAACTAATTTGTGCCTACAACCACTAACATATTATCAGAATATAGATAAACATATCTAGCAGGTTTCAAAATTGACTTAGAATTGCAAAGATAAAATAATATAAATTTTCATCAAACCAGGGGTCGTCAACTCGTCATATGCGAGTGCCTATGGTGGTTTCCTACAATACTCAATAATCATCGATAACAATGTTTCTCAGTGTTAGCCGTTGTCATAATAACATCATTGCCATCACCTAGTAATTTGCATCATTGTTCATTGTGAACCATAACTGATGCAAGTAGGTAACATAGGGGACACATCCATCAAAGTTGTCATCATCATGATATCAATAGAGAGCATACATATCCTTTAGTGCTATCATCATCATAAATTCAATAGAGAACAAACATGACCATTTATGCCACAATCATCATAATATCAACAGAGAACGTGCATAACCATTAATGTTACAATCATCACAATACCAATAGAGAACATACCTAACCATTAATACTATCATCATCATAATGTCAATGGAGAACATACATAAACATCACAATCACTAATAATAGAGTCATGTGTCCAGATCCTCAACCTGAGGTCCTCAAAGAATAAAGTATCTAAGATAATGTCATATTAGGGCCAGGAAACTAGACTGGGCACTACACTCACGATGATACACTTGGCCTAATATATCCTTTGTCAAGCATTTCCTTGAACTGTAACTTCAACTCTATTAACTCTGGTGTTCTCATCTTGTAAGGTACCTTTGATGTTGATGTTGCCCCTAGTACCAACTCAATGGAAAATTCCACTTCTAGGTGAGGTGGCAACTTTGAAATTTATGTTGGAAACACATCCTGAAACTGCTACAAGATCAGGTACCTCATCAATAGCTATGCATCCTTATCCTCCTTACCTTTATCACTAGAAATATGCACAACAAATAGCACACACCCTTTTCTGTGACTATGCTTTGCTTGCATAATTGTCACCATGCTAACTGATGTTGCTTTCTTCTTACCCTACAAGATTCTTTATTCTCCATTGTCATCTAAGCACTCAATGGCTTTTTCATAACAATCTACCTTGGTCCTATGAAGATATATCTAGTCCATACCCAATAACATAATATATGATCCCAACGACAATACATTCAAATTTGTTGATGTAGGCATACCATTCAACTCAAAAGCGCAATCTCTTACCTAATGATGAATTCTCTTCTTTGTACCTATAGCCAACTGTACTAACCAAGATTTTGCATGCACTTCTTTATTCAAACCAAATTTATCCACCAAATCAGGGTTATCATAACTATAATTAGATTTAGGGTCAATCAAGCAACTTGATCACAAAGCTTACTGTACATCTCAATGATAAATGCTTAATGATATGCCTGATTGTTATCCAGTGTTGCATAAATACAACGAATGCTCTGCCCAATATCCCCAACAGTTTGCACCTCATGTGAACTAAAGATCTAAGGCCTAACACCATGATTCTACGGACAACCCCTTCTAACATTCTCCTTACCACATGCCCAACACTACAACCCTCATGTACCATCACCTTTATTATGCTACTATGAACCATGTCCCTGTCTAGATACGTTGGACTTCTTGTATGATTCAACATTCTCTTTCTCTTTTGCATTTTGAGGCCTTGTTCTTTTCGGCTGGCATTTACCTTTACCTTTACCTTTCCCTTTCCATCCTTTCTATGATTCACTCTTACGCTTGCAGTCTTTCAATTTCCCAATAACTTCCTCAAGTGACTAAGGCTCATCATACTCAATCCGATCTCTAAATGCTAATGGCAATCCATTGACAAATTGTTGAAATTCAGCCTTCTCATCTTTAAGATATGGTACATACCTCAAAATATCCAAGAACTTTTCGTATACTCCTCATTTGTCATCAATCCCTTTTTGAGCCCATAAAATTCCTTGGCTTTGTTGTTGTAGTACCTTTCTGACAAGTATTTCTTCCTGAAGAGTCTCTTGAATTCATGCCAACTCAAGTCTTTTGTCCTGATGTCTCTGACACATTTTACATCTTCCCACTAGATGTTTGCTTTCCCTTTGAGGCTGAAGATAGCTAATATGGCCTTCATATTCTCTATGTACTCATGCAGTTCAAAAAACTTCTCCATCCCAAGTGTTTGAATAGGTTACTTTATTAGTTGAAGGTCTTCGAACTATTATTTTGTTGTCTTGGAGGGGATCAAATTCATAAATTTTTTCACTGTCATAAATTTGACATGTCATTGTCTGGAGAGTCATGATGAGTTTGGTCATCACCTTAATCATTAAAGTCAGTCATGGGAAAGGGTATCTGAGCATTGAAAGTTGTTATAACAAATTTCTGATTCAAGATATTGAGTGTTGATAGGGTGTCTACAATTAAAGGAATTAAGTCAAAGTAGTGTAGTCATTAATGTTCCAATTTGTTCCCTCTTTAGAAATCATATTTTTCCTTTTTTCCCATCCCCTTATTCCCTTATTATCTCAAAAATTCCCTATTCCTAAACATTCATATCATCCCTATTCCTTATTTCAAGCCTAGACCCCCACCCCCATTTTATCCTAAATATAAATCCCTAGGCCTAAACTTTCCTTGCCTAAACACCATTGTGTGTGATGATTGACCTTTGTCCCTATCCATTTCATATGATTCATTCATCATACTTCTATCATTTCCCTAGATTTTGTCATGATCCCAAACTCTGAAATAATTGTTTTTCAAGTGCAAAGCTGATTTAGCATCAAGCTCAATTACATCAGCAAAGTTTTTGAATTACTTTCAAATCATTGCAGAAGGCTTCCATTTTTCATTTCCTCTGATCGTAGCTGAATGAATTTGTTCTTACTGTAGCGAATTTGGGAATAGATCATGTTTTGAAGCCGAGTTGTGGAGGAATTCACATAGTGTGTTGCGCTCTTGCTACACAGAAGATAAGAGTGTTGCATTGTTGTTGCGCAGGGGGTGCCAAGGTCGTAAAGTGTTGCACATGGTATTCATCCATGTGTAGTTTCATTCTCAGAGACGGGAGAGGTAGGAACCAGTGACCCTTTCTTGAGTATTCACTAATTCACATCCCAATCAAATTTTGCCAAACTTTGTACATTTTTTGCTAAAGGAGTAAACAATGCGCACACCTTATTTTGTCCAACAATATAGTTACATATCCAAGTTCTCATTCATATTTTATAAATATGAACTCTTGTCATTTTATGATTGTTGAGAGGTTAAAATAGGTTGATAAGTGATTATGGGTATTCCTTCTCACCTTTTAACCTTAGAAACTGCCTTGTCACCAATTCCTTGACACAATTATTTGAGTTGAATTGTGTTATCACCATTTTCAGTCTTTTATCATTTGATCTGTACATGTAGCTCCTTTTCAAAGTCAAGTTTCACCTTCCAAGTATCAAGATCAAATGGCCCATGTTGTCAGCAAGAAAGGTGGAGATCTAGTGTCCATTGAGCCTAGCACCTTGAGCTTCATAAACTCATCACCTGCTATTAGGGTAGCTTTTGAAAATGCAAGTTGTATTCCCTTTTGTCAGAAGGTCCATACTAGGCTCGCCAATATGTTTTCCCTCAATTTTCAGGATGGCAGAGTCACGCTAGGAAAGTTGGAGATTCTTGTGACTGAAAAACTTATTGTTGATGCCACTAATATCCCTACAGCAAGGGGAAATTGATTTAATGGAGATGAGTTGGACATCCTAGCTTTCAAACAGTTTGTTAAGCCAGAATTTTTGGACAAGTTTGCTTTAACTTTTCCCATTGTTTACCTTCAGGAGCAGTATGTTGATCTTTTGAAAGTCATCGAGAGGTACTTCACCTGTGAATGCAGATTCAGTAGTGTTTATCAGTACCATTTGAGTTTGTTATGGCATTTTACAGAGAGAAAACCTATGAATCTACCTTATTTATTACTCTAAAGTTTAGAGATAATGGAAGTTAAAGTACAGATTCAAAAAGACAATCATGCTTCCAATTTATTTCCTTTCTTTCTTATCAAGATTTTAGTTAAATATGCAGTTGAAAAGAAGAAATTGAATTGTTCATATTGTTGGGAATAATACTGAGAGGGGGGGTGAATCAGTATTTACAAATCAATAACCTTTTCCATTTCATAATCATATTTATATACGCTACTTCAGTGAGGGGAACTCACGTGTGCACACAATTTTTCTTAAGGAAACCAACGTATATCCAGTGAACTTGTGATTCAGATAATTCATCTTATGTTGATCCTTAATCAGTGCATCAATACTTTTGTAAACGTTAAACAGTAACCATGTTTCGTAATAACAAAATAAACTATCACACATAAGCAACACACTTGAACACCAAGATTTAAGGTGGAAACCCAATGTGGGAGAAAAACCACCTGTTGTTGTCGTCTATGTCTTATTTTAATATAAATAATAATATATTTATAATCTTGTACTGGTGCAGACTCATACCAATACGCAAGCATCCACCTGCAGAAGGCTACAACCTTATCTCCTTCTTTGGCTTCTACTAGAAGGGAGCTACAACCCCCTAGCTCTTGTATTAGCCGATATGTTTACTAGTACGTAGGCATCGACCTACATAATGCTCCAACCTTCACTCATTCTCCAGCTGCTACTGGAAGGGAGCTCTAACCCCTTGATCAAATCACTGGCCATTATTAGTAGGAACCTTAGACTTCTTCACTCAAGGCTCCAACCCTCAATATCCTCCAGGGACCATGTTTCATAAATTTTCAAACTGGATACTCCTGGTACATAACAACACAATATGAAGGCCACATTTCATCAAATTTTCATATTGGACCCATCAGTAACATTGAAGCTCAAAATCAATCACCACTGTAATACATCCATCAAATACATCTACACAAACCAATTACTAAAACTCAATCATCAATATTTGATATAACTGAAACCCAGTCATCAATCTTTGAATCAACCATAACTGAATCAATCAATCACTAAAACCTCTAACATATTGAATCAAACAATCATTGAACCTTTGACACAACTGAATCAATCATTCACTAAAACCTCTGACATACAGAATCAAACAATCACAACTGAAACAACCATTCATTCAAACTTAATCAAATTCAACCAATCAACTAGAACAGATAGGTCACTGTAGCCAATACATAGATCTGAACCCAGAACACTACACCATCATCAAAAGTTATGTGTTAGAATGTATACCCTCCTTCAATGAAGCCAACATGCATGTATATGCTACTTCCTTTAGCCCAACCTATGTATAGTACCTCTAAAGATACTAAATCATAAAACCTCTGAACCACAATTGTACCAACTAATAACAATCTGAAGATCAAATTTCAAATTACAGATATCTAAATAGACAGCAACAAATATCACTCTTCTCACTTAATCAATCAATCAATCATACGCAATCTCCTTATGCATTCAGTTCTACTTTCAGATATAAGAAGACATCATTGAAAGACAACAGTAAAACAGCAGCACTCATCAGATAGATCAGTCATCTCTGAACAACAGACTTTTCTTTTGCATAGTGTCGAACCAATGTGTATACGCACCATCACCAAGGTGAACCAGCGTACAGATCTGCAGATAAAAACTTATAACTTCGCAGCTATTCCAGTCTTCAGATATACCCATGTCATAGCATTTAAAGCACAATACATTTGTTAGCACTCAGATCTAGCCTATTCATTTTCAGATCTCATAATGATAAGTCATTATGATCATGATCCATCATTAGATTTCATCCATCATCAAATATTCAGGTGTATACTTAGTTCATATCAAGCAAAGCATCAGAAACCCATAACATGCATAATTGATTTTGATCTAACACTTCATAAGATATTCATTACATATGAACTTAACCCTTTGATCTTCTCCTCCTTATATAGTTTTATCCTTTCTCAATACCTCTGACCAAAACAACACTTAGAACCTGTGGTATTCTTAGATGGGATCAAATAATCATTACTCCGCTCAATATTGTGGGCTAATACCATGGTATTGACCCTTGGTATTCTTTAATCTTGAATTTCCTTGATTTTCCAACCCATACACGCTTTTCCTCTTGTGAAAGTGTGTGCATACGCATACGCTCTTTTTGTTCAATGAACTCGTGTGTATATGCCCTTTTTGTACTGTGAACCTGCGTATACAACTTAACATACCTCAAAATGTCCTTTTTCTTCAACTTCTTGATTCTGATCTATAGTCCTTTGTTCCTTCATCCTATTCTTTTGTACCATTACTTTGTTCCCTCTGAATAGACCTATTGTAATGTGATTTGCCATTGTACATTACTTCTAAATTGATTCCTTTGAACTGCCCTACATTTTGTCACATCTATAAACACAATTGTCATGCATTCTGTCACATTTGATATGTAGATTCATTTAGTTACCATATACAAGTGAGTAGTTCTGCTACAAGTGGGTTGTCATCAAGTACAACACATACATCATAATGCCAACAATCTCCCCGTTTGGACTTGATGGAAACCATATTGGTGTTTATTACTTCAAGCTGTAGAACCTGTTAGATGTATCAAGAAACACCAAGATACTCTCCCCCTTTGACATCAAGGGCAAAGGGCGGACCAAGATATTCTCTCCTTTTGAGATCAAGGGCAAAGGGCTGACCAAAATGAAGACTTCTATATTTGAACAACTGAATATGAACATTGATCATGCTCCCCCTAGGCACATGCTGAATTCTCTGATTAAACTCCCGCTTTGTACATGCTCCACCTGAGCACATGCAGAGTTTGAAAAAATATTTTCCAAAAGAATAACATGACTCTATAACTCAACTATGTGAGTATGACCTTCCTATCACCAATGACTCATACATACATCAATCTCCCAACCAAGTGGGGATATACCAAATTTGACTCATCTACCCAACCAAGTGGGGATATACTAATTGTTTATACATGTTATGAAACTAGCTCAAGAAAAGATAGAAAAGATAGATCAACGCCTTAGAATTCAGCCTCTTCGAGGGGGCAACCTTCTTTACATTACATAAATGAAAAATTCTT
>APFE030378211.1:0-14938 GCA_000404065.3 Pinus taeda | reverse complement strand
CAGTGAAGGAGGCTCGGAATTAGATGAGGAATCACGAGAAGAGTTAGTGTGGGGACTTGGAGGGCTTCAAAATTGAACCATATGGGGAGGGGTAATATTCCCAAGTAGAAACTGGGGATGAAAGCCTATAGTCTCTGCAATAAATGCTTTGGTGGTGCAATGTTGGTTGGAAACACATGGCATAGAATGGTGAAGGGAGGTCAACAGTATATCTTTGTCTTGACGCGGGGAGGTAAATTTATTATGTTAAGTCTTGGCTTGGTGGTGTAAACCAAGCACCCTTCACTTAATATGTGCTTGTGTTTGCAAGTGTATTAATTGATTAAGTCGAGGTCATGTTTGTAAAAACAAAAAGCTTTCTAAAAATAAACTGAAATAAATAAGACAAAATGAACAGAAAAATAATTAAATAAACCCCACCAAAACTGGGTTTGAAAACACTATACTACTTGGTGGCTAAACCAATGGAAGAATACACTAAAAAAGTCAAGAGATCTAAATGTCGGTGTGACTGGGATCATGTGACACTAAGCTGCTAGAAAATGATGCAACAATAGCAAAAAACCAGAGGGGGGATTGTTGGTAAACTATAGGGAGATGGGTGAAACACCTAGAGCAACCAATGGGACCCTAAGGCAAATGACCAAATAAGTTGAAATGTGAAAATATGGATGGTAACAACCTATCTTAACATATCTGAAACAAAAGGGTACAAATTTGGAAAATGTGGCTGAAAGTGATGGAGAAACTTAGATTACTCACTTAGCTAAACTCCTCCTAGAAAGGTGGAAGCGTACTAGGAGCCCTAGGGGAGGCTAAATTTGACTTCGATGAGTAAATCATAGTGGATCAAGGCCTAAGTTAGATGCGATAGAGGTCAGACAACCCAACAGACAACTTTCTGCAAAACCCAGAAACATATCTGAGAAAAACCCTAAAACCTAGAAATCGTATGTACTGACTTGTTTCTTTGTAGGGATGGCACTTTTTGGGTTGAAAGGTGCATTTTGGAGCCCACATCGCACCTTTTGGGTGAAAAACTATGATTTCTGTTCTGTGGATCCTAGTCGACAGATCTCGGAAAAAGATGTCACCTTTGTCGCAACTAATTCCTGTGACCTACAAAAATGACCTGAAACCTTGCAGAAGTTATAAATTTATCTAGTATAGGGTTAAAAAACTATGAAACATTAAGAGAATTGAAAAAAGAAGAAACCCTAATCTTGAAACTAAAGGTCACCCATGTTTCTAGATTTGAAGTATAAAACCCAGTGGAGTCACCAATTTTGTTGTAGTGTTTTCTTCTCAATGATGTACAAAAAGAATCCACTTAATACTGTGGATGAAAAACAATGTCAACAATATGAATCACTTCTAAATATTGTAGATCTGCAACAAGTGATAGAAACAAAACCTGCCAAAGTTCGGATATATGCCACAATCATAGTTAAACAACAAAAAGAAAGAGTAATAACTTCAATCATTCAATGGAAACCAGATATGTAAAGAATAATTTTATTGTATCACCTGTGAAGATAAAAGATAAATGTTACTAGTCCCCTCTACGGGATGGGTTCTTGGCTATCCTCAAATGTTTTCAACTTGTGTAGAGTTTCTCTCCTCTATAATGTGAAAACCCAACAAAAATATGGTGTATGACAATAAAAATAATAAGAGTTACAACAGTGAGTGCAACAATGCAAATAATCAAAAGTGAATAATGAATGGAAAACCCTTCTATTTATAACAAAATATTGAGTTATTCTCGAATAATGAGCAATAATAAAATATTATTGATCCCGTTTTTGGAGTAACTACTTGGAATATTTTATTATATTTGGTTAGGAAGGAAAAATATTTAAACTTTTATTTAGAAATAATAAATAAATAAATGATTTATTTATCATCTCAAATTTCACAAAGAACAATAATTAATTAGTGATTAATTAATTATTCTTGTAGAAAAATACGATAGTTAATTATTTATCTGTTTATTTTTCATGATTGGGTCAAATTTGACAAGGAATAATAATAAAAACAATGGTTTAATTAATTATTCCTAAAAAAAATGAAATAAATAGTGGCTTGTTTAATTATTCTTCATGGGTTTAACTATAAATTACTTAACAAAGGTGGTTTATTAAGTAATTTCTCTTAGTGAAAGCAATTTTACCATGGTAAAATAGGCTTTACATGGTGTACTTTGATCCATCTAGTAAATTAGGCTAGATGATCAATTTTTTTGTGATAAAACAAATATTTGAAGGAACTTTTATGCCCATGATACTACTCATTTTTTCATACTTACACTTTACAACTTCATCATGTTGATGATTTATTGAAGTTCTTTTCTTTTGTTGATATATGGTTGTCCTTCACACATTTATCATATCCTTATTCTATTAATACCATTGTCGTTGATACTCATTCTCTCTCACATGAGCTAGGAGCGTGAGGTATTTTCAAAGTGTGTTTGCTTGTTGCTTGATTTAACATTTCTATAAAATATAAAACAATTCTATGGAAATTTCAATTTCTTATTCTCAAATAGGTTAATATCTAATCTTGATTCTTGAGAATGTTAAAATGTTAATCCTTACTAAGTTTATACATAATTAAACTCCAATACTAAACAACTTTATATACTAATAATTATCCTTTTCCGAATTACTAAGATATATATATATATATATATATATATATATTATATATATATATATTATAGATATATATATATATATAATATTATATATATATATATAATATATATATATATATATATATATATCTATCTATCTATCATATATATATATTAATGAATATATATTATATATATATATATATATGATAATCAAAATACTAGAATATAGAATGAATCATCAACTTTGTTATTTGATATGCTAGATAATAGGAGAATGTAAGAAATCCATAGAAACATTAAGACAAAATTACATGACTATCTTTTTGAGTGCAGACTTGAAATTCGCATGAAAATTATCCTTAGTATATGCTGAAAAAGATGAAGCAAAGAAATCATATATGAGAATATATATAACCAAATATTTTTAAGTCTTAAAGGTCAAACCATGACATGCACAGGCAAATGTGGTATGTTAACAACAAAATTTTTATTTGGAATAAGTGGGAAAACATTTTGATTTTGAAACTTCACTATAGATACATAAATATGAAGTGCATTGTTCCATCTGCCAAATAGAAGAAGATTGCAACTAATGTCCAACAAACATATCAAAACTGACTTCATTATGTTTTCAGTATACTGTCCAAATTGGTATGACAATCATCCTCAAAATATGTTTCAAAATATTAAACAAACATAAGATTTGTAACAATGTCTAACAACAAACATGTTGAAGCCTCAAAGCCAAAAGGATGATATCCATAAGCAGTGGTGGCATATCATCAATAGAATCTGTATTTGGAATAGGGAGAAAAGGTTTCCATTTTCATTAAGATCAATGAAATCTTCAAGTGATCGCACATGGAATACAAATCTATTAAATATTGACAATTAATCAAAAATTGCTATTGTGCATAATTCAGTCAACAAATAATATTCTTAATTTCACTTCTGTGCAACCCAACATAAATACTTTTACTTCACCTCAAAAATGAAGATTCCCTGGGAATTTACTATTAATATCCATAGAGATAGTATGAAGCAATCTCCATCTGAACCCCCATTCATCTTCAAAATATCCTAAGCTTCGTTCATTGCAAGCTTGACCAAATTACAAATTGTCTATTTCTTCAAGCGACCAAACAGAGGTAGAACAATTATTTAAAATACAAACATGTTGGTTCTTGTACGATGCTAATGACATATATTGTATGTCAGTAATAGGAACAAATGAAAAACCCCCAATTATTTCTTATAAGATTCAACCAATAGATAGTGTAACCTATGTAAGGTAATCACCATAATATTGGTCTAAATATAACCAAAACAAAAATTCCTCTAAAGGAGATAGCCTCCTTTAGGGGTGTTATGCCACCATAAGGAAGTTTTGTCATCTTCCAAACCATGTCTATGTTGCTGCAAATAAAAAAATGTGAATGCATGTTTTTGTAGATATGTTTAAGCAAAACCCAATCATATTTTTGTGGAATAAATTTCTCCAACAAAGTGGAGAATCCCCACTTTCCAAGAGAAGTAGTTCCAATATTTATAAAGTTCTTTGTAAAAGGGTTGAATACGAAATAATTATTTGAATGCAAAAGGCTTCGAAGTGAAGTCAACATAATCATTGATCCAACTATACTTTAAATTTTGTATCCAAAATGAAGAAAAGGAAAAATCAAGGGAGATATGTGTTCTTTATCATTAAGGTAAGATCCAACAAAATAATTTTGCTCGATATGAACTAGCAAAACAACAAATCCAAATCCTTCATTGACATATTGATTGCAAGTGGCAAGGAAAATCAAGTTTTGCAATACAACATTACATTGTTTACAGACCATTCAAAACTTCCAAATAGTTGGTAGAAACTTCGAAATACTTGGATCCATGGGAAAATCAACAACTTTCTTGACATGAAAGTAAATATTGTATAATATATTACGAAAGAAAAAATGTCTAAAAATTTATTTTATTAAACATGCTAATTATGTTATTAAACATCTTAAAATATGTTTCATAAAGATCAATATGTCTCAAAAATAGCAACATCAAATATATTGAACGAAAATACCCTCTAGCAACTTTATCACCAATGAATTGTATTTCCTTTCCCTTTCAAAAATTGAATATAAAAAATCATATTACATGTCAATATGAATGGCTTACAATATTAACCCCTAGCATCTATTTACAAATATTTATTAATATCCTCACAAATATTGCATAATTAGCAAGTCATTTGTTAGTCCTTCATAATAAATATTGAAATATCCTCACAAATATTGCATAATTAGCAAGTCATTTATTAGTCCTTCATAATAAATATTGTGATAGATATAACATTATGTAGTAACTAAATAATTGAATAAGAAGAGAAAAAAAGTTTGATAAATGAAATGAGAAAGAAGTATCTATATCATCAACTCATTGTATGGAAATCAATTTTTACCTTGTAAAACCAATACACTACAAAAAAATATCTTTCCATCACAATTTAGCCTCATTTTTTTAATAAGATTCTACCTTTTTTTATTTTAATTATTTAAAATATGTAACAACAAGTATTCAACATCCTTTACAAACTTACAATACAACGTTCTTTAATAAACGCTTTTCTTTTTTCTTTTCTCTTTTTTTTTTTCAAAGGTGGCAAAACCTATCAAACTTAGGTGTCAAAACAACAGTGGGGATAGCCATCTTTGGCTACTATCCACAAATGCTAGTTTGACTCATCATCGTTATCAAGGAAAACCACGCCACCTGTAATAACCCGCTGGTGGTCCGTAAGGGAGCAGGCTCAAATCATCATCGTTATCAAGGAAAACCACGCCACCTGTAATAACCCGCTGGTGGTCCGTAAGGGAGCAGGCTTTCACTCCTGCCAGATGCCTCTGGGTCTTGGGCCGTTAACCTGTTTCCTTACGTCCGAGGAAGACAAGCTCTTACGGAGCTCCTGTAATAACCCGCTGGTGATCTGTAGGGGAGCAGGCTTTCGCTCCTGCCAAATGCCTCTAGGTCTTGGGCCGTTAACCTGTTTCCTTACGTTCTTTAACAAACTTATGAAAAAAATTAATATATATATATATATATATATATATATTATAGTACTTATATATATATATTACACAATTTTATTTTTTATATTAAATTTGAATAATTTATAAAAAATTAATTATTATTCAAATTTAATTATATAATAAATTATAATATTTTTTTAAATCCAGTTTTTATTAATAAAATTGATCCAATATATTCTTAGAAAAAAACATATATACGTTTTAATTCTTAAAAAAAATCTTAAAATTCAATAAACCATTTAACAGCCATAGTTAAAATGCTTATAAAAAAAAAAAAAAAATTAATAACCACCTAAAAAGTTTGAACATACTTGCATTTGAATGTGAACTTAGCATAAGTCCTATGTCTCAAGTTGCCTATGTAAATTTCACATGAATGATATGTTAAATTAATTATTATTTTATTTTTAATAATCAATTTTAAATAAATCATGAAAAACCCATTTTTATATTATTATTTTAATGATTTTAAATATTTTTGTGATTGTAATAATACTACAAATAAATTTTAATAATAAATATTAATAATATATTTTTAGTATATATAATTGAAATTGAATCATATATTAAATTCCAATATTTCTAAAATCAATTTTTTATTAGATAAAATTCATCCCAATATATTCTTAAAAAAATCATATATATATTAAATTTGAAAAAATTTAAAATTCAATAGACCATTTAATAATCATCGTTAAAATAATAGTAACAACCTAGAAAGTTGAACCTACTTAGTATTTGAATTATGTACTTAGCATTGGAAGGTTCTATGTTTCAAGTTGTTTATATAGATTTACATAGGTAATATGTTAATTAATTTTTTATTTATTTCTTTTAATAACAAATTTTGAAAGTTGGCAGGATTGGCCAATCGTAATGACGTACTACCATTGGATATAGGAGATGATCGTTCAATGAAAGATGCATTTAAGGTTGGTAATCAGTACCTGGAATTATAAGCTCAAAGTGTATGCTCTGATCTAGTTATGCGTCATGCTATATTTATAAGTTGCATCTTGATCATTTTCAAGGAGGTATCACTGTCTGAAGAGTCTCTTTAATATATGAGGTACTGCGGGACAGAGGTCAAGGTTATGGGATTCATGTGTCAATTTCTCCCCAAGAAACAAATGCAACATATTCACTTAAACTTGTTACTTCAGTAAATCGATCTGGAAGCTTCTCTAGACGGTGTAGACGGTCGCAACAACTCATGTCAAGTTCTGTTAAAAAGGGGGAAGTTGTGAAACCCATCCGGGAGTTCTTTTAAAGAGGTCAAATGTAATATGATTTAATCCAGATAGGAATACTAGTTATCTTATTAAAACATAATATATTAAGTTCAACAAGCGTCGTTAAATTTCCTAATCAAGGGAGATCGATCTTTTATTCTTGTACTGTGGGTTAAGTTCAATAATCTCACTGAGGAAAGTTCTTCGATCATCGAACAAACATCATTGAATCTATCAAGTAAAATCCTACAATATTTTAACTATGGTTAAACAACATAGAATCTGTCTGAATCTTGAATGAGCACGATTGTAATTATCACGTAAAATCCTGCATTATCTTTTAATTGAAGTTGAACAAACTAAAAGCTGTCAATGCATCTTAATAAAGTACGTCCTCACTTGTATCTTGTAAAATCATTATATTTTCGTCTGCTATTATTATTAGCAAAAGCGAGGCCTGTACCAAGTTAAGTACATGGAATATCGTAATGATTTTTGAATTTAAAATAGTTTTATTTAATAATTTATTTACGTAGAACTAATTTTTATTCATTATATTACAAGAAATTAACATCTATAAATAACAAATAATAAAAAGAAAAATTTGTCTATACGAAAAGACAATTCTTATTAATTATGTTTAATGAGAGTGGCACATATTTTTTTGTGAATTTTTTTTTCTATTTATCGGAAGGTTTGAATTAAGAAAAAAATACAAATTTGATTTGGTTAAATTTAATATTTTTTTATAAAATTTTATAAAAGAAAGGAGTTAATTAATATATTTTTTGAAAATATTAAAAAATATAGAGATTTTAGTGGAAGGATAAGTTTTAGTTAAATTAATATGGAAATTTTTTCTTACGTTTAACATTGTTTGTTGAATTAAAAAAGCTTATATCCTTTTGTGATTTGTTTTATGATGTGGAATTTTATTGAATTTGATATATACATTTTTTTCCCATATTTTGTTAAGTAAAAAAATTATGTATTTTAATTTATTCTATAATTTTGAAATTTATAAATAAATAAATGGTTATTTAATTAATTATCATTATAATTTTATAATATAATTATGTTTTATAATATATAAATTATTTATTTATAAATTTTAAATTCATAAAATAAATTATGATATATTATTTATTGAATAATTATAATATGATTAATTATGTTTTGGTAGAGGATGGCAAAATCTCCACTATTTAGCTTTTTCATTAAAGTGTTTGATGCTTTGAGAGTCTCATGGTCAAGTAGTGTCTCATACCCAGATTTCACTTGGTATGGAGAAAAATGGAATCAAAGGTAACTTTTTCTCCCTCGGATTTTGTTTGACTTTGTCATAGGTCACATGAATTGAAATTGAAAATGAGAACTAAAAATTTAGGGTTATCTCAATCATAATAGTAAAGTTTAAATGTTTGACCTAGCTTTTTATTAACTCAACGTTACAAGCTTAAGTATATCTTAAAATATTTTCATTTAAATATATCTTGAAATATTTTCATTTACCACTTAGAATTGAAAGATCTCTCCATAGAAAAAGCACTTCAACATTGGGGATTCAACCAATTGTGCCTTCTCAATAGAAAAAACACGTTAACAATGGGGATTCAACCAATTAAGCTAACCCCAAGGCTTCATTTAGTGGGAAAGATAAGTTCTTCTATAATCTTAATTAATTTCACTTTGACTTAGGTAACATTGTTCACTTCTACTTTTCCCATGTGAAAGAAATGAAAGGCATTCCACATCTTGAATCTCATCTCTCATGTCAAAGACTTAAAGGAATTTTGGTTCCAATCTTGACTCACATCAATTGTTTGTATTATTTTAGATTGTAGTTTTACTTTTATTAGAGTTAGAAAAATGAGATGTTATGTTTTTATTTTGATGACAATGAATACAATAACTTGTAATATAGATTTTGCTCAATTGTGCTTACAATTTAGAAGGATTATAGAAGAATTCCCCAACCATGTTGAATTATTCTTGCAAAATAATAAGTTAAAACTCATCTTAAATACTATCAAAGTTGAAATATATTTCTTAAAGACTTATTGAAAGTGTGATTAAAATGAAAGTAAACTAATTTATTTGTTTTTAAAATAAATCCACGACTGTATTATTATTAATTATCATTTCATAATTAATTAAAGATGACAATGTTTTTATTTTTTTTAAATTATATAAATTAAAAATATTTAATTCATAATTAATTAATAAGTAAAAAAATATTTTAAAATGAAAGAGTTAACAATTTCACTGGGCTACCTTAACTTTCAATTAATCGATTTTATAGTTATCCATTTAAGTAATTGAGTAAAGTTTTATATTTAAGTTTCTATTCATCCATTTTTATAGTTATCCATTGATTCAATTAAGTAATTAGGTCAATCTTTCTATTTACTTGAGGAAATTAAGCTATATTGTCAATTTGATTGTGCTATTTTCATATTAACACTGCAAAACTAATCAATTAATGCATTGAAATTACACTTTTCATTTTTTTATTAAATATTGCTGTATTATGAATTGGATGAAAGTAAAGAATTTTATTATTATTATTATTATTTATTTATTTTTAAGATTATGGTTAAATGCTAAATTAGTATATGAGATCTTTTCATTTATGATATAAAGGACCCAATGATTTGATACATACCTTACTTTTTTTATTTTGAATTTGTGATTTCTAAGAAAAAACACATACTCTTAATCATTAGACCAAATCAAACTAAATAAATCTCCTTTGTATAATATGATTTCTATGAAATCATCTTCATAATTAAATAATTACTAATTAATTAAACGAAAATTAAAATATTATTATATATAACATCATTATCATAACGATACAAGGCCGACCATGTGACTTTTCACTTATTTAGAAAAACATGTGCATGTAGAAAGAGAGTAAGAAGCAGTGAGGCATTTAATTTCATCATACTTATTAGTTGGGGTTAGAAAGGATAATTATGCAGATTATAGTTATAGTTTATTTATTTTGGTTAAGTGTATAGTAATTTTTAAATTTTAATTTAATTATTAATAATTATAAATAGGTAGTAGGAATTAAATATTCATAGAAATATATATAAGTTTAAATTTAAAATTTTTGATTAGTATTTTTTTTTGAAATTAATGATTAATTAAAAATTTATATAGACAAAATATGAAGTCAGTTATAATTTTTTGAGCATGTCATATGATTAGATATGATTATTGTAACATAATCTATTTATAGATTAAGAATCGCATGATAAATGCTAGTAAATTTCAATGGCGATATTTTGGTTCCAGTATTTTTAATGTATATATATTTAATTTATATATTACTCATTTTATAATTTTTTTGGAAAGTATGTTGATTTATGGTAGCATCAATTGTGCTCTAGTCTCAAACTTTGCACTCCAACTTACTGCACATTCTTCCAGAAAACCCAAATAATGTTGAGAAATCCACCCAGAAATAGTTTGTAGTTAAATAAATAAATTTTATTTTTTATGGGGACCCTAAGTTCTAAACTTAGAAAAATTAATAATTAATGGGTATTAATTAAACTGTGGGTATAACTTTCTCGAAGAAGACGATGATGAGGCAGAAATGTTCTTAGCCATTGATTAGCTTCTAATCGCGGTTGTTGAATGTCAACGGGAAGATTATTTATGGAGGCTTCAGGGTCATTTGGAAGACACAAACAGAGAGTTCAGAGAATTGATTTTCTGAAGAAGAGCAGTTGCTAGGAGATTTTTTCGATAGTGAGATTTTGTAATGCAGGGCAGGGATAGTTGGGAAAACTAATTAATTAAGTGAAGGGTGCAATGTGTCAGCTTTGATATTTGTTGTACAAAATAAGAAATAATTTGTTTTAGTAATTAACAAATAGGAGAAGTTTAATTAGTTGTTGCAGTAGTAGATTCAGGTGGGATTCTTGAATTTTCAAATGGTATCAGAGCATTCTAGGGGAAGCAAGAAAGAATAGTACTAAAGACCCAGTGCGGAGCAGAAGAGGGAGTTAAAAAATGTTGTAGGAGGCAGCAGTTCGAAACCCCACAGGGTTTTTGCAGTTCTTGCCAATGGGCTAAAATTTCGAGGCAATCTCTCTCTGAGTGAGTCGACAGAGAGAAGGTCTTCCCGATAGAGTTTTTGTCGAAGCAAAGGGAGCAGCACAGAAGGCTTAGTGCGAGGAGAGTTGGTGGGGCACAGTCTTTTCTGCAAATCATTTTGCTAGGAAGAGAGACACCATTAGAGAAGGAAGGAGCATGGTTGGGGGAATTTCTTTCTTCAAGAATTCCTAGCCAAGGAATTTGAATTCTCACGAGTTGAGCATCAATAAGGGGTGGTAGTTTTACTAGATCTAGCAGGAAGTGCATACGCTAGCCTAGTAGTAGTGCAAAGTAGAGAGGAGGTCATTTGACTTTATATTTGTGGCAGAGATGGCAACCAGTGGCTTGAGGGATCAGGATAGGTTGGATGGAGCATCCAACTATGTCATCTAGAAGGCAAGGATGTCATCCCTTCTATCTGAGCATACACTCAAGACATATGTCGACATCGTAGTTGATGTCCCTGCAGATGCAGATTCGTTGAAGAAATTCAAGGATGAGATGGAGAAGACAAAAAGAATGATCTTTGATAGAGTGAAGTATCATGTGGTCTGTCTCATTGCTAGCAAAGGGACTACTAAGGAGATGTGGGACACATTGTCTACATTATATCAGGGATCTTTTGAGCAACAGAAGATGTACCTTGAACAGAAGCTGAGATATGCTTAGATGCAGAAGGGGGAGCATGTGAATCCATTCCTCATGAAGCTCCAGGAGACCTGTGATGAATCCTCTGTTATGGGGCATACACCTCAAGATTCAAAGTTGGTTAGACTAGCCCTCAATTTTGTCTCAGATGAGTGACAATTTTTTGCCTAAACTATCATGGGCAGAGCAACTTTGTCGAATTGGGATGAGATGTGGGCAGCTCTAAAACAAGAGAAGCTAAGGAGAGACTTAGTCACGGTTAAACTTGACAGAAGCAACAACAGTGGATCGAAGCCCAATGACGAGGAGGATAATGTAGCTCTTGCATCGAAGGGACAACAGGATCAGTGGAGATGTAAGAAGGACGTCTCAAAGATAAGGTGCTTCAGGTGTGATGAGATGGGTCACTATGCAACTCAGTTTCCTCTGAGGAAGAAGGACAAAGATGAGAAGCACTATCTAAAGGTTGCGCCCGCGAAGATTGAGGAGGAGGAGTTCACCATGATAGATGAGATACCTCCACGAGGGAGGTGGGTTGATTTGGAGCTATAATTCAAAACAACTATAGATGGGCAAGATCCTTTAGGAGTCCACCTCTTGGATCAATTCCTTTATACGAGAGTCTAGATCAGAGGTAGTAGGATGGAATAGTGCTGAATGATGCCAAGGACTATCAGAGAGATAGTTGTAGTGGCTACGAGCACCAGAGTCTGAATAACATAGAGAAAAGTTGACAGCAGTACAAATGACATGGAGTAGAGGTCATTAGCAGCACAGTAGATTCAAAGGGTTAGCGCAAAGACTAACGACAATCAGAATCCAATATTCACGTGGTATCATACTGAACACAGTTAGTTCAATAATTTACGATGTTTTTCCATTGTTGATACAGTAGTAGCAACAGTTTTCAGTGCAGTAGCAGTTGGAAGTCCGAATGCTAACACCAACATGGATGAAGAAATTTAGAGGGAGTTGCAGTAAAAATGTAGTATTGACAATGACAAGGTCAGTAGTAGTACAAATGAAACATTTACGCAGAGGTTGGTGGACAACATTTCATACATCAGCAATGCAGAGGGAGATGTTATAGAATAATGTGATGCTTAAGCTGGATGCATTACTACAGCACATTCCTCACTAAGAGGGAGTGTTGATTTATGGTAGCATTGTATGTGCTCTAAGTCTCAAACTTTGCAGGGAGGCCTAGGAACACGTATTCAAAAGAGCCGATAAACCATTTTGGGAAATTCCACACAGAAATAGATGTATTAAAATAATTAATTATATTTAATGGTACCATATGTCTAAACTTAGGAAAATAAAATAATTAAAGGGTATTAACATAGATCGTGAGTGTAACTTCTAGAAGAAGGCAAGGATTAAGAAGAAATGATCTTAGCCATTTGTTAGCTTCTAATTTGGGCATTCAATGTCAAAGATGAGATTATTTAAGGAGGTTTGTGGGTCAGTTGGAAAATACACAGAGAGAGTTCAGAGAATCAATTTTCTCAAGCATAATAGCTGTCGGGAGATTTTTGATAGTGAACGTTTACAGTGAGGGGCAAGGATAGTTGGTTTGGAGTATCTTCTCCAGGACCCAAAAGCAGTAGTAGAGAGGCAGATAAACACTAAGAGGAGGCAACGCCGACCCAAGAGGGGTTAACATTGGGCCAGAAGGGCCCATGCAAAGCTGAGGCAGAGCTCGAAGGGATTATGTAGAAGTAGTGCAGTCTTCCAGTGCAGAAATATGAAATTTTCCAAGGAGATGACATTTCTACGTCGAGATTGCTAGAAACTGCTCTAGAAGGCAAGACGTTTCCTAGTTGAGTTGACGTAAAGCCTTTTGAGGTTGACACAGGGCCAACGTAGAGAGAGTCGGGGATACTTGGTTCAACTACTGAAACAACCAGAATTGTCGCATAGAGTGAGGCAATCTCACTAAGTTTTTATGCCAAGTTTTCTTTGTTAGTGGATTGCCAAAAGGGCATCCAGAGTTGTATTAAAAAAGTACTACTTAATGATATAAAACCCTCAGATTGTTGCACTAGATTTCCCGCATTGGGTTTTTTGAGGGACATTTGTCCAAAAAATACTGTGTCACTTATATATCTTTCTCTATTTGTTTTATTCTTGTTTTTGGGAAAATTAATTAATTAAGTGAATCCTGTAGTGTGTTAGCTTCGATATCTATTGTAGGAAATAGTAAATAGTTTGTTTCAATAATTAACAAATAGGAGAAGTTTAATTAATTTTTGCAGTAGTAGATTCGGGTGGGATTCTTGAATTTTAATGAATAATGATTTTATAAAATTTGTTAAGACCGTACTCTATGAGGACATAAGGGTTGCTTGTAGGTTCAAACTCCATATCACCAAAACAAGAAACAACAACATTTGTGTTGACTTTTTTAAAGAGATAGGTCCTACAAAATTGTCGAGAAAGGAACATTTTTTATAGTATTTATTCATTCGTTTGGGGAGTTTCTTGGCATTGTGTCTTCTATCTCAACTTATTTAGCTTCTTCTATTGGTTGAAGTCCCACTACTAAACTAGTTCTCTGCATTCTCTCCTCTTAATGTAGGAGAGTGTCAATTTCTTCATTCTAGTGATCCGTCTATCATTGCATAGCTATGAACCTATATGTTTGATCCACTACCTAGAAGGAGAGCTAATGAATGAATTGCAGGAGGAGGTCACTCTTGACTACAGGTGGGTGAGGGAAGTGATGGCATTCATGTGGATCTTTCCTATCATTACCATGCATGTGAGGTTCCATTAGTTCGCAATTGTCGATCTTTGTTCTATATCCAAACTTCCCTCTTTGCAATAGGCCTCCAGAGCCCCCAGAAAAATTTGAATTTAGTGGGAGAGATATGACTCCTTACAAGTATATTATAGATCGAAATGAAAGACTATGCCATGGTTTGAAGCAGTGTTTTACCAAATTAGAAAATTATTTTAGTAAGGGAACCTGTGATTTCTCCTTACTATCCCTTCCCCTTTGCTTGGCCTGTTGGGTGTATGGTCGACTTTTCTCTCTATATAGAGCTGCATGTAATGACATCCAATTCAAAATTTGCTAGAGGTCACTATGACACATTCTGGGACTTAGCAGAATTGTAAGTCTAAAATTATCAATCCTAGACGTGTCGAATCCTGATCCTTGTTTCGCCTTCCAATGGTGGAGACCCATGGAAGAGAAAGAAGGAGCTTGGCTTCCTTACTTT
>APFE030378203.1:104233-160741 GCA_000404065.3 Pinus taeda | reverse complement strand
AAAGCAGACAACCTGTACATTCCAATGTTAGGCAATGGAACATCTTGCTGCAAAATAATATCATGTACTATTTCCTTTTTGGGTGGCAGACCTTTAGGTTCCTGAAACAGAACATCATACTCCGAAACAATCTTTTCTATATCAGTTTGTTGTTTAGCATTACAGCCCTCAAATACATTGGTTTTATCAGGTTTCTTTTCCTTTACAACCATTAGTAAGAATTGTTTGCGTGAATTTATCATTCTTTTCATCTGCCTTGAATTTATGAGAGTATAATTATTCTTGATCTTATGAGCTCTTACAAAGTAGTCAATTCCATCTTTAACAAGTAGATACTTGTTCTCAGCTCTATAGAAAATAGCTTTTCTATCATACAAGTAAGGACTCCCCAAAACAATTCCACATATATCCAAAGGAATTATGTCTAACTCAACTTCATCTACAAATGCTGACCCAAAAGAAAACTTGAGTTTGCACTGTCTAGTCACTTGTAGTTGTACCTTATCATTCAACCATCCTAATGGGTATGGTTTCTTGTGAGGTGTAGTTGCTAATCCCAATTTCTTTACAATTGCTTCAGAAATCAAATTTACTTGTGAGCCACTATCAAACAATGTATCTATCTTTTGATATTTGGAAACAACTCGAATATGGAAAAGCTCATGTCTTTTTCTCTCATGTTCTTCCTCAATAATAGATTGAGCAGAATTACTAGTAGATGCTTCAGAATTCTCACCTTTTATACCTGTGGCTGCAATGATTGTTTCATCTCCCGATTCTGACCCCAAATCTTTCTGAATAACTGCAACAGTTTTCTTCTTCTTGCCCTCGAACTTCTTAGGTCTCCGCTCTGGATGCAGAATCCAACAGTGCTCTTCATCATGCCCCTCCTTTTTACAGTGAGCCCATGAAGCTTTGCTTTTTTGTGCAGTGTTAGCCTTCCTTGCTTTCCACTTCTGCTTTCTTTTCTCCTTGTTCTTGCTTACAGTGGGTTGGGACGGTCCCCAACTTCTGGATTGCCATTCTTTCCTCTAGCTTCTAGATGAGTAGCTTGTACAGATACCTCATCTATACTAGTGGGATTAAACATGAGGATGGTATGCCTCATGTAGCTGTGTAGACCACCAATGTACTTCAAAAGAGTCTCTGGTGAGTCTAGTGAGATACCCAACATCAATGCTCTCTTTCTAAATTCTTGAGTGTACCCTTGCACGCTTTGCCCTTTCAACTGCCGAAGAGTTTGCCAACTCATCATGGCTTGTTGCATGTAGGCCAATGGATAGAACTGTTTCTTGATTGCAGAAACAAATTCGCTCCAAACAGAGATGGTCTTGCCATGCCTTTTCATGTCAGCTTGGGTTCTGCCTTCCCACCAAACCAAGGCAGTGCCTCATAGGCGTAGGCTTGCCAGCTGAATTTTGCTCTTGTTTGAATCGATGTTCTGTACTCTGCAATACACATCAATTTGTCTAATCCAATCGTCCAACTTTTCAGCATTCAACTCTCCATCATATATAGGCAAGTCAAATTTAACATCTAGCTTAATCAAAGATGCTTTCTTATTATGCACAGGGCTATTAGGAGGTGTGGGAAAGCTTTCTTCTTTCCTTTTCTCTTTTGAGTGGTCATGGGAATGAGATTCATCCTCTTCTTTATCTTGTTTAGAACCTGATGAATCTTCATCCTTATGCTTTCTAAAGTCCCTATACATTTCTTCTACCATAGACTTTATAGCTAGGAAACTTTCTATGAATTGAGGGTCTGGCCCCATAGAACCTTCCTCTGACATTGTCTTCTAAGAATAGACTCTCCCAATTTCAGGGTTAGTTTCCACCAACTCTCCTTCTCCTAATTTGAGCTTTGATCTAGTGAGCATTCACAGCTAAACTAACACAAGCTTGTCTAACCTGACAGCCTAATGCTCTGATACCACTTGATCTGATATTCACCCTATGAGTGACATCAGTTAAAGATTTATTAAACGAAGGTATTAAAGACTCATGTGTCTGTGTGTGTTCTGTGTTACTTAAGCAACGGATCGATCAGATTGCCAATACACAGACATTTAAATGGAAAGACAACAAAGAAATACAGTAAGCAAACACAGAGACACAAGCTATTTTGATAAGGAGTTCACCCTATTCTCCAGGGCTACGTCTCCGGTCCAGCTTTCAGTGGTGGCCTTGTTTTATTGTGTCTTTAAGCAGAGAATTACAATGCAGGGACTCAATGTGAGTTCTCCTGAAGCAGGTTTGCTTGGCAGGGTGGTTCTTGGGATTCCCCAGGCCACTGGAGTACACAGACTCTACTTCTTCCTACCAGCCTTGTGACCTTCAGGTCTACAGTGGAAAGAGCCAAATGTGATGCTCGATCCGAACAGACTCCTCTATGGGATGGCTTGAATCTCTCAAGCTCTCTGGTGCTCGATGTTGCTGCTAGTCAACTCTGTCCTTTGTCTATCTCTGCTTTCGCTTAACTACCTCTTCTCTGGTTTCCGTCTCTCAGTGTTCAGTCCTCCTTTCGGGATTTACTCTGACTCTAACTCCAATGCCCTCGGTCTGTCTCTATGTTTATGGTTTTTGCATTCGTACTCGTGCCGATTCGGTTCTTCTTCCGCCTCTGTCGTTTCACCTTCTTCAGCTGCGCTTGGAGTCCTCGGTTCGACGTCAGCATGAACGCTCAGGGAGTGGCCACATGCCCCCCTTTGAACAGCGCCAGTCTGCTCGACGATTCGTTTCTTCAATTACATCGTGGAAGTGTTTTTCCTCCACCGTGGCGGTCAAACAGACCTCAAATCTTTACAAACGCAGCTTAATCCTTCATTGATTCCGCTTCCTTCATCGGGCGCAATCTCAGTCTTCCAATCTAGATTCCCCAGATCCAACATTGTACGCACGTCCCGCGCGGTTGACCTACTCGACCGATAATGCGCGATCAACAATGGTTTTCTCTCGCCTCCGCCTGCCACGCATCAATCGTTGAGTGGGATCGCTCCACTTCCTTCCAAAACCATTTACCGTTCGAGGGCGCTCCGACCAATACCGCCGGTTTCCAGAGTGCGGGTCCTGCCTTGTACGATTAGCGTTTTTTGGCTTTTCCGCCCGCGGTTCTCCGGTTCGCCATGTGTCCAAGTGCTCGGGCTTCCCCCCATTTCAGCGTTGTTCACCCAGCGATCGCGCCTCAAAAACCTCCTCTGTCCCGACCTGGGCCTCCCAGGGGCTAAGTTCGCCTTCCGCACGCTCTCCATGGGCCTCGGTCAGCGCGCTTTGACCGAGGTCCTCGTCGTTCCACGCTGGCTGCCATTGCCACTGGTTCAAGGTGTTTTTGATCGCCGTTTTGGATTTCCTTAGAGATTTGCTCCGACCTAATACAGTCATGGTTCTTGACAGTCTTTTATGGATCCAATTCGGATCATAGAGGGAGTCGCTACCTAGGCGGATTTCTAGCCAAGAAATCCATATTAGTGTTGCAGGAGCATAGGAAATTAGAGAGGTGCGATTCGACTGTTGGCAGGAGGATTTCCAAGAGGGAAATCAAGACTCAGAAGGAGTCTAGAAAAAAACTTCCAAGAGGGAAGTAGAGACCCAGAGGGAGTCGAAGAGAGAACTTCTAGGAGGGAAGTAGAGACTCAGAGGAGTCGAAAAGAAGATCAAAGATGGCAATGAACAGACTGAGGGATCAGGACAGGTTGGACAGAGCATCCAACTTTGTTATCTGGAAGGCCAGGATCTGTCAGTTCTGGATTGACATCGCATCAAGGCCTTCACCTTGAGAACCGTGGTTATCCCAGTCGACCCAGCTGATAACGAAAAGTATGAGGATGCGATGGCCAACGCTAAGTGCATAATCCTTGATGGGGTCAAGGATTATGTGGTTCGGCATATTGCCGAGAAGAATATGACAAAGGAAATGTGGGACACCTTGACGACGTTGCATCAAGGCACTTCCGTGCAGAGGAAGATGCTACTGGAGAATCAGCTGCGGTCATACCAGATGCATAAGGGTGAGAAGATATATCAATTCCTCGACAGGTTGCATGAGAGACCGACTAAATTCCATAGGGGCCACGCTGAATCAGGAGTTGATGGTGAGGACCGCCCTAAACGCAGTCTCCGAGGAGTGGGAGACATTCGTCCAAAGCATTCTCAAGAAGAACACGACCTTATCCAAGATCAATTCTGCCTAAAGGTGGAAGCAATCACAAAATTTGAGCCCCAAGGTTCTACATGCAAACTAGTAAAACACATATTTCATTAAATTTGGAATTAAACAATGAATCTAGAATTTCGAAATAACCAAAAATCTCAATTCCAGTGATGTCTTTGTAATAAAAAAATTCTAATTTAATGAAATATGTGTTGTAAGTAGTTTTTAGATGATGAATCCCGCAAGTAGCTGTAAGGGAACAGGTTAAAAATGACTACAACAACACAATAAATATTAGCTTAGGAAAACAACCAAATATGTTACAAAAATAATCTACAAGAGGCTAGGCCAAAGAGTATGAGAAAGCTCTCCTCTTTGACTAGCCATGACTTAGCTCTTTAAAATTGCCAGATATTGATAAAAGAAGTGCAATACGTGAGAAATAAAATTATTTTAAGTTTGATATTTTGATGCAAGAAATAAAAGTTTTTTAAGAAACTTGAAAAAATCCCTGCAAGAGACAAATAATATATAGATGAGACTTTGGAGTTCAACACATGTCGATTCTCCTTGAAAAATTTTCAAGAATGGGTTGATTCCTCTGAAAATTTTCCCACACTTGAAAATCTCAACCAAATAATGATTCATCTACAAAACTTCACCACAATCATTAAATCGACATGAAATTAAATAAGTGAAGTGGAAAGAATTCCTAGAGATACATCTATTATCCACTAGAATATTTATTCTCTTAAAGCAAATAATCAAAATCAACCCTCTCATACCATGTGAAAATTTCTAGACTCGAAGGAACCCCTACTACAGCAAATCTGAATCTACTTCACCTACTTGATTTTTTAAATTACATTCATCAAGTTATTCTTCTGAATACTGAAGCAAATTACTTCTGCAGCCTACACTAATTAAATATTTGATCTCATGAAACAGAAAATAGAGCAAAGAACAAGATACATAGGACACACTTATTTTTGGACACAATAGTCCCCGGAAAAACCCAATGTGGAAAAATTGGTGCAACAATTCTGAGGGTTTATTATTATGCAGAAGAAATATCTTAATACAAATCTAGGATGCTCATCTAGCAATCCTTTATAGAGAAAATATTGGCGGAAAATCTAAGTGAGTTTTAACTCACTTCATGGGGCAAAATTCTGGTTGATCCAGCACAAGACTGGCTAACCCCGGCTATTTTTGCGCTAGTCCTGTGTAGGCTCTACGTCAGCCCTGCGTCATCTTCTCTGCCCTCTACGTCATCTCTCTCGGCAGTTCCGGTTGTTCCGGCGGTTCTGGATTCTGCTTGACAGGCAGCTTTTCTGCTCTACGCTGGCCCTTCTGGCTCTGTGTGGGCCCAGACTGACCCAGCGTCAACCTTTTCCGGCTACTGCGCTGCCTCTCTGCAAGCTCTCTCTGCCTCTCTGTCAGTATTCTGCGGAAAGTCCTCCTTCCGGATTCTCACTGCCCCTCTACTGCTGAATGATCACTTAGTTCGAATTTGTCAACTTCCTAGCCCCATAAATCGAACTCTAGATCAATTCTCTCTCTCTCTGTTTCCAATGAACCCCAAGCCTCCATTTTATATTTTTCCTGTTGAGTCTTCAACGACTAAGATTAAGTCTCTAATCAATGGCTAAGATTAAAACATGACTTGATCCGCCTTCTAGATCATTCTCACCCATATTTTGATTAATACCCATTAATATTTTAATTTCCCTAAGTTTAGACTTATGAACTCCATTAAAAATATTAATTATTTTAATAAAATACAATCCGAGTGGAATTTCACCAAACGGTTTTTGAGTTCTTTAGAAATCATGTGCCTTAGCCTCTCCACCAATTTTCAAGGCTAGAACACTTCCAATGCTACCAAAAACTAACAATTTTGAGTGGCTTGTATCAGTTATAACTTGTTGGTCTAGTCCTTAAATTGCAACAACTGGAAATTTATTCTTCTAACTGATTAATTGTGCAGTTTATTTGCTATGGCGAACAACAAATAAATCACACTACAATTCTTCACAAATAAAAATGTTGCGGAAATAAAACAGGAACCCAAAAATATAAATGCACACGCATAAAATTTGACACAGTTATTTTTGGACAATTGTGCTCGAAAAAACCCAATGCGGGAAAACCGGTGCATCACATGAGGGTTTTATTATTATTATGTAGCAGTGAAAATTCTCAGTACAATCTATGGATGCCCACTTGGCTACCCAATTAGCAAATATATGGCAAAAAATATTAGAGAGAAAATTCTCTCACTCCACAAGCAATCCCGACATTGCTTGCCTCAGAAAATTTGGTAGTCTAAACCCTTGCACAGGCCCTGCATTACCTCTCAGATGTGTGGTTGGACTCTGTCTTTGATCAAGTTGTCCTGCCCGTCTCTGCTGCGGAAAGTGACTCTCCGGACCTCTGGAAGACTTTCCCAGCCTATGAAAGTTGAATCGATCTCCCTCTCAGTGAAACCAAACTACTAGACTGAAGCACCTGCGCAGCTTCTCTATGGAATAATTTTGTCACTTGTCCCTGCCTCTCCGGAACTAGAAATCTTCCTCCGGACTTACTGCCTCTGCCCATCACTGTCTCTATGTTCCCTCTAGCTCAAACTCTCTCTGTTGAATCATTGCAACTAGGAAGCTCGATCTCTGCCAAGGAACTCGACCTCAAGTGTGTTTTGCTCACCCCATCGACCTCCTCTTATAATCTCTCATTGGCGCACCAATGGCCATGATTAAATCCTCATCAATGGCTAAGATCATCTTTAAGTCGATCCATGTGAATTTCTAGAGAAATCTTACCTTTCTCAATTAATTCTTGTTAATTAATCACTTTTCCTAAGTTAGACTTAAGAAATATTTAATTATTGACTAATTAACTTAATTGAGTCATCTCTAGGTGTTTTCTCCTTAAACTTTTGCTGGGCTTTGGAGTTCTTGTGTTTCTGAGCGTCTCTGACCAAGATCGAGACTCAAACACCTGTCTGATGCTACCCAACCATCAAAAACTAACACAAACCAGCCCTCCAACTGGACTTTTGCACCAAATCAATGCCTAGGCCTGTGACCTGTCTGACCGGCCAATCTGACCAGTTACCAGTTCAAACCAACCAGTTTTTAAAACTATGGTCTTGGCCCATCAATCACTTTACAAAATATAAATTATAACTTCCATTTTGCTAAAGCTACTTCTCCATTGCGTCTTGAGCTTATATTAGATTTACTAATCCTATTCTAGGGATGCGACCTTTGTGCAGGAGGAAAGCTGGCCTGAAGTGAGGAGTTACTATGGCGACAATGGATAGCCTCTCTTAATTCTTCCAAAGTCTTCCTTGTGCTTTAAGACTTTATCACATAAAGTGAGGGTTTGGGTGGTACCAGACCTATACATATATTCGCATAATGAACAATAAGTAAGCAAGTGTTGCAAGTATGAGAAGGAAGCTGATCTTTGGCATGCCCTACAATAGCATTGCTTCATATGACAAGTTAATAAAGGGCCAAAACACCTTGGAAAGTGGAATATCACTCCGAGATATTAAAATTTATTGGAATACAACCTGGTAAGACATGAACTTTAAATATAATTCAAATTTACTGCACTGCAGGCCTGGGGATTTGCATCTTAAGATACTGGAGCTCTAACAAGACTTTATATGACCTTTAAGCATTCAAAAGGCAATCAAATTGAAGTGCATATACTTGAATGGAATGCATTGGCTTGGACTACTAATATGCCATAATAATACAAGACAGCAAAGGTACAGAAAGAAATGATCTATTTTAATTTGGCAGTATATTTTGTCTATGGAATTTACAGCATGTCAAATTGTTTCTTTCTTCTAATGCAAGAGATCTTCCCATTTAACTGATTCCTAGGAAAGGGTTCAAGTTCCAAGACATTATGGGGTACAGGGATTTCAAGATTATGGTCAGTATTCTCACTAAGCTAAATCTGCATTTCAAAATAGGCATGTCAAGTATAGATTCCTAGAACAAGAGAATACATAGCCTACCAAATAAAGCAAGGGAGAAACTAGAATAGTTCAATAAGATATAGATACTCCAATATGATGCTTCCTTTCAGCCATCTCAGATACACCAATGTTTCGAGTCTTTCCAATTGGCACAAATGTTACAGAATAAAAGATATATAGCATTTGCATGGCTTGCATGAGCCAAAGTCACAGGCAATATGGATAACAGTAAATTAAGTAAAATAATGAAAATTGTTAGGATATTCCGACACATAGGAATAGTTAAGTTCAACTTGGTCTAGTATAGAGTTAGGTATAGAGTTAGGTAAAGTCTGTTTCTTTACCGTTGTACATTTTGTAACTTACAATCCAACGGTCACGATATGTAGTGATCGGACGGTTCATTCTCTCCTCGGTATTACCGACACTTGATCCGTGGCTTGACACCCGATTGGTCCATGAATTCTATTTAAAGCGCATGGAGGGTCATTTGTAGGTTAACCGTGCATGAGAGAAGCTTATGTAAATTTTCATTCTTTTATTAATAAATTGCCTGTAGTAGCCACGTTGGCGCAGGCCGTGGACTGTTTCCCTCTCTGAGGTTTTTAACCACGTCAAAATACTGGTGTATTGATCTGTGATCTGTTTGTGAGCGGTGTCCTTTTGGTGTTCTGTCTGAGGAACTTACCCTGTAAATTCCTACAATTTTCAACCATTCAATAGCATAATTTTCATCTTGATGTAATCCGATAATTATTAAGAAGCATTCATTAACCAATTGACATCAATCGCTGGTGTATTTGGTCAAAGTCAAACCCAATCAACTCCATGGGTTGACATCAATGACAACACCATCTAACACCAACTCCCTTTCGTAAATGGGTTGACTTAAGGAGGTCAATATGAGTTTTTACTGGAAGATGTTCCTACATCAACATCTATTGTAGCCAAACATGGTCTTCCTAGGATGAGATGGTGTCCATTTAACTTGGATCTTGTTTGAAGGACTATGAACTTATTTGGATATTCTTAGGAATCAATAAACACCATTACATCCTCCAATACTCCTTCGGGATTCATAATTTATATGTTGGTCTCAATAGTCCTTGAAGGTAGTATGGATATTGTATCTTTTGTCATGACATTATTGGCTACTGCCAAATCTATCAAAGTGTTTTTGATAAGGCTTTTTATGATGTAAACATCTACTACAGGGCTACATGTATTCACGTACTTAGGGACACACACTCTTCCTAACATAAGGTTGTTAGTTGACATATCAATTTTCCTTAATGAACTTGTTACAATTAGGAACATTTTTAATGGCTTAGAGAAGAGGGATTTTGGCACATAGATTTTTAAGTTATTCTAAGGGACCATTATCTATATATGTATAGGTAATCCTGGTATCTATCCTTTCAGAAAATGGCAGAATCGTTTGAGGGATAGGTTGCTTTTGTGGTGAGGTTTCCTCTTCTTTGATACTTGTGCCTTTTATGGGTTTGGTAATGAGATGAGGAGCCTTTAGAACCTTCCTGATCTAAGATAAATCTCTTGAATATTCATGGATTAAGATTTTTATGTTATCTAATTGTTATTAACATATTGATCTTGCCTATTTTTCATATTAGGAGTTGGTTAGGTAGGAAATTGTGGTTGTTTTGGAGCTTATGGCACAACATTTACGTAAGCATTGCCTTGTAAAAGTGGAGGTGGGATCAATGCTTGTTTTTGAAGGTTTCGGGTCCTCCATCCTTGTGGAGGATTAGTTCACTTATAGTTTTTCATTAGAGGTTGGCATTGGAAGGTTGATAAGAGGGATTGAAAGGTTTATTTGGATATTGCCACTAGTTTTGCATAGGCGAAGTACGTGGATTAGGTTGGTACCAAGGTTGAAAATGCATTTGTGAGTGATGTCCACCAAATACTAAGGATGTGTGTGTTGGATAAGGTTTTCATTGATGTCAAAGAACTAACATTGTTGAAGAAATCTCTTATTGAAGCAATCCTGGGTGCATATGTTGATGGTGATGAAACCCTAGGTGCATGAATGAAGAATTATATGTTGATGGTGATGAAGCCTTAGTTGCATGGAAAATAGATCTTTGTTATGATTTGATATCAAGACATTTTCTCTCCATTAGGGTTAATTGGAGAATCCAGTTGTAGTCAATACCAAATTAATAAGACCAAGCAGTTGACAATTATATCGTATGAACAAAACAAATTATCTATGCTTGGCTTTAGTGGCTTTGCACACAATAAATGTAATAGAACACGGAGAATCCAAAGTAAATTGAACACTAGTGTGACATATGTGCACAAACTAAAGATACTCTAAGAAGATCCAAGACTCAACAAGTTCTAGTGATAAAAGACTCTACTATTCTAACACATGCCTTAACAAGTTTCTTGGTAGGTTTTGGAGTTGGAAATGTGGTTAATATCATTTTTTATGAACATGAATAAACACCATAGGCATGTATAAGGGGAATACACAATGAACGAATTCATGAAATATTAACTTCCCATGAAATATTGATTTCATTAAATTGAATAAACGACACAATTATCAATAAAAGTCATCATTGGTTACTCATCTAATATAGTGAAAATAAATAAAAATTAGGTCAACTTTATCATGGATTTACAAGTCAACTTTATACTCATGTCGGTTCCTCAACCAAATGTTGTGTCTCTCCACAACATACTCAAACAAGTATAAATACCAAACCAAATTCCTCATTCTGCAATGCAACTTGGTTAAGCACATAAATATAATTCAGATATGAGGTGAGTAAGAAAGGCTATGGAGGAAAAAGACTGAAAATTTCTGTTGAACAAATCTTGTTTCAAAATTTTGTGGTTGTGATATACCTCTAAGCAAGGCTACTCATATCCTTAAGATATTTCCTCCTATTGTATACCTTTTCTTTAACCTTATAATTTGGTCTGATTAACCTCTTATAGCCCGACTAGGCACATATTCTTAGACTTGTAAAAGATCAAAGTATCACTTCGATCCCGAGAGAAAATTCTATGGCTCTTGTGGAAAAATTTCACACTTGTAATTGGTAGCATTGAACTTTCAGACCTATGAAGTCTCGGACCTGTGGAAGCTTTGAGCCTGAGGATAAAGGAAGTCTCCAACCTGTGGATAGAATGAATTTTAGACCTATGGTATAATTCCTCAGAACTGTGAACTGAATTTATAAAGCTTAGACATGTAGAGGATAAACTCAGATTTGTGGTAGAGACTCTTAGCTTATGAAACTCAAACCTATAACAGAGGGTAAGCTTCAAACATGTAACTATTAAAGATCGTAACTATGGCACCTTGATAAAATTCGGACTTGTGAATGTGGCACTGAAACCCTCAGACTTGTGGCACTTGGTTGGTATTTTTGGCATCAAAGTAGGCTCTTAGGCACTCTTTGGAGCAACCTAATGGCAGTGTTTTGGGATTCTTAAGGACTGTGTATTTGGCATCACTTAAAGGCAAACTATTGAACTATCTTGTAACACCTTTGGAGCAGAGTCACACATAGAAGAGTAGTCTTGGAGAAGGTTATTCTGGAGAAGAATTAAAGAACACCTATTTTAGCAGAGAAAACTTGAAGAGTACCTTGCAACACACTTGAAGAGACCTTGAAGGATTGTTGAAGAAGAATTATCGAAACATGTTGAAGATATCCTTGTAGAAGATATTCGATTACTTTTGAAACCTTATAGGACCATTATTGAAGCACCATTTGGAGATGATTGTTGAAGCAACTTGTAGCTTCATTGAAGAGCCTTTGTGTTGACTTGTGTAGTAGACCTTGCAGAATCATTGAATCCATCCGTTGAAGCAACATTGTTGAAGCTTTGATGAAGTAGTTTTTGAAGAAGGTTGTTTGTGCAAACATGAAGAGTTTTGAAGACACATACTAGCCTTGTTGAAGATGACGTTGATGGACTAGTCCCTACAACATTTTGTAGAATTTCTTAAAGCATACCTTGGATTTGTTTTTAGGACTTGTTAAAGAAGATATTTGAATTCTTGAAGCAATACCAACATTGTTTTGAAGAATTGAAGTAGAGAGTTGTAGCCCTAGAGGATTGGAGTCCTGATGCAGGAGCATGAGGCTTGAAGGCAAAAGGCTTCGAACTTATTCTAAAAATACAAAACAAAGTTACAAGCAAAGGAGTGGGATCCTTTAGCTGTCAATTTCACAAGCTTTCTAGATAGGATTTGAGCTAGGATTTAGGGATTGAGTGGTTTTGTAATTAATTCATGCAATTTTGATTTAGTTGAGATTCTCAAGGAGAATCTCGACCAGATTAGATATTGTTCAAGATTAGGTAAATTCGATCCAGTGTTTAAGGATCTGATTACTAGATGAAATGGTATTTATGTAAGTTCTGAATGTTTGTAAAAGGATTTTGACTGATTCGTCTTGTTTTGGCCATATAAGATTTAGTTGCAGAAATTATATCCTGTGTATTTTTGTGTATAATTGGTCAATCCCGGAGGTGTTGCATCCCTCCGTAGTATCTATGTGTGCTATTGAACTTCCAGTTTGGCCTGATAATTTAGAGTTCTGTGTAATCACATATAATTTCTTTTTATCGTGTATTAGCGACTACGGGGGTAGAAGTGTACAAATTCTTGATCCAGCACTGAAGTCCCGCACTCATTCCTAGCCGTTGATTTCATTTTCAATGTCTTACGTCACCGTCAACAGCGGGGGTTAAGCCTATTTTAATCTGTGTGTTAATCGAAGTCCAATGAGTCGTAGATCTGATGGCCTCTGTCATCCAATGGATATCGGGTCATCAAGTGTTCATACTTTAATTCCAAAACCAGACCCGAACTTCTATAGATCAAGGACTTATATTCCCTATTGGCTCCATAAGGGCGGTAAGCGTCGCACAAGATTTTCGAGCGATATCGCTACTGGCCAATGGATCAAGTGTTCCTTGATTGAACGATGGAGACTGGTTGTTAAGTTGCAAACAAAAGGGTTATCACAATTTCTCTTATCGTAATCACAACTTCCTTTGTAATATGCGATAGAGACTCGGAACTGAATTGCGATCCGCGATTTGCGATGTGCGATGATCGCCGATTAATATCACATCGCATGGTTCAAGAGTGAATAACCCTACCTGGAGAAATTGTGATTGCGATGTGCGATGTTTAAGGGACTTGTAAAACACTTATCGTTGTGGCTAGATTAAGCAGTTCTGCTAATTTAGCAGAATAGATCAATTTGGAGGTAGATGACTGATACTCCGTAGGAAATCCAAGAAGAAGTCCCGCCTGAACTTGCAAAAATTGTTTCCGGATTTGAACAATTTTCCATTACACCTGCACCCAGGCCACCATTTGTGGTATCAGAGCAACCTACTGACACCGAACAAGATCTCAAGGACCAAAAAAAGAAATCCAACATGGCTTTCAGAGTTGGAAAAAGAGATGGTGGTCGAAGAAGAGGATGACCAATTGCAAATGTTGAAGTGTTGAAAGCTATGCAACAGATGCAAGCTAGATTGGAAGCAGTGGAAATGGGAAGAGATGCAAATGTTGGGGATGTCAGTGAACCTGAAGCTGGAGCTGTAGAAGATGAGGAACCCGCAGATGTAACTCCTGGAATGAGATTCTTTAGGTCAGTATTGAGATCCACATCCAAGCCTAGACTTGAAGTCTCAATCTACACAGGAAGCTTAAGCCCTGAGGAATTGATAGACTAGATAAATGACATGGAGAAATTCTTCGATTATGAAGAAACAGACGAAGGAAAGAAGGTGAAGTTTGTTGTCACGAAACTGAAAGGACATGCAACATTTTGGTGGCGTGGAGTGCAGGCCAAAAGAAGAAGACTTGGCAAACAACCAATTAAGAATTGGAACAGGATGGTAGAAAAACTAAAAAGTAGGTTTCTGCCAAGTGACTATCAGTAAACATTATTTAGGCAGATGTGGAATCTTAGACAAAGGTCTATGACAGTAAAGGAATACACAAAGGAATTCTACAAAGTGAGTATATGAGTAGGACAAATCCAAGATACAGATGAGAAGGTTGCCAAATATGTGAATGGTCTTAGAATGGACATTCAAGACGAGGTAAGTGTATTGTCTCCTAAAACATTAGAAGAGGCTTATCAGATGGTACTGAAGGCTGAAGAAAAAGTCATGAGGAAGCAATCTGCATGAAATAGAGGTACTTTCCGAGGAAGGGGAAGACAAGGTGGTAGAGCAAGATCTACAACACCTGGAGATGGAGCTAGCAGCAACTCAAGTCAGCATGCACCCACACGAGGTGATGCAAGTGGCAGAGGGAGTTTTTCCAGAGGAAGAGGAGGCAAAGGTAGAGGAAGAGAAGTTAGATGTTACAGATGTAGCAAGTTGGGACACAGAGTTTATGAGTGCCCAAAAAATATAGGAACGAATCAGAGGAATGCAATTGTTACAAAAACTGAAGAGGAAGCAACAAAGGTAATAGACAAAGAGAACGTACCAGAGAAAGGGGAATCTTTGGTAGTCAACAAATTTTTTTAAAACTAGCTAAGGAAATTGTTGAACCAGCACAAAGGAAAACCTTGTTCAGGACTGTGTGCAAGGTTCAAGGGAAGTGTTGTCAAACGATAATAGACAGTGGTAGTACAGATAATTTGGTCTCCATAGAAGTGGCGGAGAAGTTGAAATTGAAAACAAAGAAATATCCAACACCTTATAAGGTGTCAATGCTTCAAAAGGGATATCCATTGGTAGTGAATGAGCAATGTGAACTAGAGTTACAGTTGGTAAAATACAGAGTCAAAATTCTGTGCGATGTGATGCCTATGGATGTGTGTCATATATTGTTGGGTAGACCATGGCAGTATGACAGAGGAGCTATGCACGATGGAAAGAAGAACACATACAAATTCAGCAAAGATGGTGTCAATCATACATTGCTGCCACTAGAGGAAGAGGAAACATCAAAGAAACCTGATCCAAAGACCCTTTTGCTGAGTGGAAAGGAGTACTTATAGAGATGGAAGAAGATGAGATAAGTTTTGCATTGGTTTGCAAACCCAAGGTAATAATTACTTCTGCAAAATTTTCTTATTTACCAATTGAAATTCAAGATATGTTGGACAATTATTGTGATATCATTGTAGATGATTTGCCTGATGAGTTACCACCCATTAGAAAAATAAGTCATCACATAGATTTGATTCCAGGAGAAATTCTACTTAATAAGGCAGCTTACAAGATGACTCTCACAGAGAATGAAGAGACCAGGAAACAGGTTTAGGAACTATTAGACAAGGGACTGGTTAGAGACAGTTTGAGTCCTTGTGCAGTGCCAACAGTGTTGAGCCCAAAGAAAGATGGAGGCTGGAGAATGTGCATTGAATCGAGAGCAATCAATAAGATAATAATCAGGTACATATTTCCTTTACCTAGAATCGAAGATTTGATGGATTGTTTGAGTGGAGCTATATATTTTACAAAGTTAGATTTAAAAAGTGGTTATCATCAAATCAAAATTGGAGAGGGAGATGAGTGGATTTTTTTTTTTAAAACCAATGAAGGATTGTATGAGTGGATGGTAATGCCTTTTGGGTTGTCAAATGCCTCTAGTACATTTATGAGACTTATGAATGAAGTTCTAAAGGAATTTATTGGTAAATTTGTAATAGTATATCTGGACAATATATTAGTTTACAACAAATCTAAGGAGGAACATGTGAGACATCTGAATTATGTCTTACAGAGGCTACAACAAGAAAAGTTACTGCTAAATTTAAAGAAATGTTCATTCATGACTCTAGTACATTTATGAGACTTATGAATGAAGTTCTAAAGGAATTTATTGGTAAATTTGTAATAGTATATCTGGACAATATATTAGTTTACAACAAATCTAAGGAGGAACATGTGAGACATCTGAATTATGTCTTACAGAGGCTACAACAAGAAAAGTTATTGTTAAATTTAAAGAAATGTTCATTCATGAAGGAGGAGTTGGTGCATTTGGGCTTCGTTGTTTCTGTTGAGGGGTTAAAGATGGATCTAGAGAAGATCAAGGCTATCATGGAGTGGCCTTCACCAAAAAGTGTCTTTGAGGTAAGAAGTTTTCACGGTCTTGCTAGTTTTTATAGGAAATTCATAAGGAATTTTAGTAAGATTAATCCTTCAATTATTGACACGCTAAAAAAGGACAGACAACCATTTAAATGGATTGTTGAAGCAGAAAAGAACTTCCAGCTATTGAAGAGAAAGATTCATGAGAAACCTATTTTGATTTTGCATGAATTTAATAAACCTTTTCAAGTGAAGTTTGATGTCAGTGGAGAAGCCATTGGAGCTATTTTGAGTCAGGAGGACAGGCCTGTAGCTTATTTTAGTGAAAAGATGAATGAAGGAAAGAAGAAATATTCTTCTTATGACAAGAAGTTTTATGCAGTGGTGCAGTCTTTGAAGAAGTGGAGACATTACTCGATGTCCAAGGAGTTCATACTGTATTCAGATAACCATGCATTACAGTACATTATGCAATAGCCAAAACTTTACCAGAAGCATGCCAAATGGGTAGAATACCTACAAAGTTTTAATTTTGTATTAAAACATATAACTGGTCAATTAAACAAAGTAGCAGATGCCTTAAGTAGAAAAAGCATTTTTGTTCAAGAAAGTGAAATTCAAGTGTTGGGTTTTGATTTTATTAAGGAGTTATATGAGAAAGATCTAGATTTTAAAGAGGTATTTGAAGCTTGTAGAAATCCTGTTTTGTTAGACAAAAGAAAGTGGCTGGATTATTTCCTGTAAGAGGTACTGTTGTTTAAAAGAAATCCACTGTGCATACCAAGTTGTTCTATGAGGGAGAATTTGATCAAGGAGAAACATAATGGAGGACTTGGAGGGCATTTTGGTGCAGACAAAACTTATGAACAATTGAACAAGTTTTATTTTTGGTCGAAAATGAGGTCTGAAGTGGAAAGGTATGTGAAAGATTGTAAAGTGTGTCACTATGTAAAGGGAAGGAGTCAAAACACAGGTTTGTATGTTCCATTAACTATTCCAGATAGGCCTTGGTATATGGTAAGCATGTACTTTGTTTTGGGTTTACCAAAAACTCAAAGAGGAAATGATTCAATCTATGTAGTAGTTGATAGATTTTCAAAAATGGCACATTTTATTCCATGTTATAAAACCAGTGATGCTACTCACACTGCTAATCTGTTTTTTAAGGAGACTGTAAGATTACATGGGTTACCTAAGAGCATTGTTTCAGACAGAGACACCAGATTTGTTGGACATTTCTGGAGGACATTATGGAAGAAGCTTGGAACTAAATTGAGTTTCAGTTCTGCTTATCATCCTCAGACTGAAGTTGTAAATAGAAGCTTAGGTAATCTTTTGAGATGTCTTGCAGGTGAACATCCAAAACAGTGGGATCAAGCATTGGCATAGGCAAAATATGCATATAATGATTCTCCTAACAGGAGTACAGGGCAGAGTCCATTTCATATAATTTATGGAATGCACCCAAGAGGAGTGTCTGAATTGAGAGACTTGGGAAAAGCTGAAAGGAGAAGTGCTAAAGGAGAAGATTTTGCTATAGAAGTTCAAGCAATACATGAACAGGTAAAACAACGACTACAGGATAACAACATAAAATACAAGGGCATAACAGATTTGAAGAAAAGAGAAGTTAATTTTGAGGTTGGAGATTTGGTTTTAGCACACCTGAGGAAGGAAATATTTCCAAAAAGGGAGTATAATAAACTTAAGTTTAAGAAAATTGGACCATGCAGAGTCTTGAGAAAATTTTCTGCAAATGCATATGAAATTGAATTACCCCCTAATATTGGAATATCTCCAATTTTTAATGTTTATGACTTATACAGGTATGAAAAGGAACAGGTAAATGACACAACAGAGGATCAAGAAGAACAAGAGATTGATTGGGTAAAATAGTTACCTATAGCAAAGGAATTGAAGCCAAAGAGTATTTTGGACAAGAAATTGTTGAAGAAGAAAAGAGGACAGGAATATTTTCAGTATTTGGTCAAATGGAAAGATCAACCAATTGCTGAAGCTACTTGGATGACAAATTCCATGCTACAGAAGTTGGGCAGTTTTGTAGAAGAGCTCATGGACAGGAGCCCATGAAGAATTTTATCCTCAGGAGTCTGATATAGGAACATGAAGCTTGAAGGCAAAAGGCTTCGAACTTATTCCAAAAACACAAAAAAGTTACAAGCAAAGGAGTGGGATCCTTTAGCTGTCAATTTACAAGCTTTCTAGATAGGATTTGAGATAAGATTTAAGGATTGAGTAGTTTTGTAATTAATTCATGCAATTTTGATTCAGTTGAGATTCTCAAGGAGAATTTCCACCAGATTAGATATTGTTCAAGATTACGCAAATTCGATCCAGTGTTTAAGGATCTGATTGTTAGATGAAATGGTATTTATGTAAGTTATGAATGATTGTAAAAGGATTTTGACTGATTCGTCTTGTTTTGGACATATAAGATTTAGTTGCAGAAATTTATCTCTGTATTTTTGTGTATAATTGGTCAATCCCGGAGGTGTTGCATCCCTCCGTAGTATCTCTATGTGCTGTTGAACTTCCAGTTTGTCCTTAGAATTTAGAGTTTTGTGTAATCACATCTAATTTCTTTTCGCCGTGTATTAGTGATTGTGGGGGTAGAAGTGTACAAATTCTTGATCCAGGACTGAAGTCCCGCACTCATTCCTTACCGTTGATTTCATTTTCAATGTCTTATGTCTCTGTCAACGGTGGGGGTTAGGCTTGTTTTAATCCGTGTGTTAATAGAAGTTCCGCAAGCCGTAGATCTGATGGCATCTGTCATCCAACGGATAGCAAGTCATCAAGCGTTCATAATTTAATTCCAAAACCGAACCCAAACTTCTATAGATCGAGGACTTATATTCCCTATCCGCTCCGTAAGGGCGGTAAGCGTCGCGCAAGATTTCCGGGCGATATCGCTATTAACTGTTGGATCAAGTGTGCTTTGATCAAACAGTGGAGATTGGTTGCTATGTCGCAAACAAAAGGGTTATCACAATCATGGCTTCCTTTGCAACATGCGATAGAGACTCAGAACTGAATTGCGATGTGCGATTTGCGATGTGCGATGATCGTCCATTAATATCGCATCGCATGGTTCAAGAGTGAATAACCCTGCCTAGAGAAATTGCGATTGTGATGTGTGATGTTTAAGGGACTTGTAAAGCACTTGCCGTCGCGGCTAAATTAAGAAGTTCTGCTAATTTAGCAGAATAGATAACTTTGGAGGTAGATGACTGATACTCTGCAGAAAATCCAAGAAGAAGTCCTGCCCGAACTTGTAGAAATTGTTTCCGGATTTGAACGATTGTCCATTACACCTGCATCCAGGCCACCAAGTCCTCACACAAGGTTGGAGCCTTATGGAAAACTAGGTTGGAGCCTGAATTATTGAGAGGATTGGATTCCTCAAGTAGTCCAAGTTGGAGCTTGGTGAAGTACATGTTGGAGCTTGGTTTGTATTTGATTGGGGTCTTCATCTAGGTTTGGAGCCCTGAAGAAATTATAAGTCTTATTATACAAATTAATTGATTTAAAAAGAGGATTGGAGTCCTTTCCATTCTGGTTAATAAAGTTATTATTTGTTGTTCATTTTGTGTTCTATTTTTAAATGATCTTAACTAGCATAAAATAACAATTGTAAAAGAAATAGTGATTCACCCCCCTAGTATTTCCAACAATGTGTATGGCATACCTAGTTGGAATGGCCTACTTAGAACTTGTATTCTTTGGTTGATGAAGCATATTGGCTCCACATTCTCTTCATACCCTTGATAAGCAGCGTTCAGAAGTGGCAAGAATGACACTTGTTAGTTGTATGCAAGTTTTTACAAGTTGCACAAAAGTCTACATTATTGAGTGGGAATTTATTTCTAAGGTACTTCTTTGCACATTTCAAACAATAAATGTCCAATGCCCTTTTTGCATGTTCTTACTTCTTCCTATTTTGTAGTGTATCCATCTAAAAGGATAGAGATTGCAAAATATTAATTTTCATATATTTTAACAGTTCTCCTATTTCATTGTTAGTAAGAGTTAGGGGTAGATGATTATTTTACCATACTCTTACCATTTATACCCTTATTCCTTGTTCATCTATACTAATTATTGAAAAATCACTTGATGTCCTCATACTCTAGCAGGAGATATCTCCATTTTAGGGAGATTCAAGGTCTCCATGGATTTTTATCTTATCCCTTTGAGTAGGACACGTTTGAGTGAGTTTTCATTCAATGCATAATATTAGGCTCTCTTGTAATTGACTTGAAATATTTCCTCATAGTTTTTCAGGGACTCATTCTCCACTTGGATCATTCAAAATATCTCTCATCTTATGTCCCTTGCTTTGCTTAAGCTCCTATACTTGTCAATGAAAGTTTGCTTCATTTGTCCCAACTATTAATATTCTTCCATTCTAGGTTCATAAACAACCCCAAGGTTGATTCCTTTAGTGCAGAGGGAAATAACTTGATCTTTTGATTATCTAATGTGTATCCATAAGTCTTACATACAATTACAAACTCAAATAGAAAAGTGTCAATGTCTTCTGTAGTAAGCCATGGAAATGAGGAAGAGAAAAATGATTGATGGTTTTCATCTTGGTTTCCTCATTGGTTTTATGAACAGGAAACTTAAAGGCTTCATATTGGTCACCATCGTTAATCATAGCATGGTGAGATGGGGATTTCCAAAATTTCTTGTTTCCTCCTTCAAGAAGTCCACAATTTTTTTATTTCCTCTTGGATGGCTTCCTTATAATCAACTTATTGTTAGTTTTTATTTCTTAGCCCTTTTTAGTAGTGAGGGATTTTGGTAAGCATTTTCCAAATTGATCTCTATGTTGAGGCATGCAGTCTAAAAATATTAAGAAGCAAGTGAAAATGCAATATAAATTAAGTATTTTTTTTCCTTGATATATGGATCAATGCATACAATCAAAAGCTATTGCTTTCATTTCCATAATAAAAATGATAAAGACATGCAATTTTTAGCACCTCCTCAACAATGGTTCTAATAGTGATGGGCCAAAAAATAACAACAACAATGTTGGATTCCTTAGCTTACAACTTGAAATGTCAACCTAGGGTTTGTACAAACTTGAGAGGTTGTGCACTATATTTGTAAACTCAGTACACATGCATTTATCTACAAAGGAAAACCATGTCTCTCTAAGGACTACAAAGGTTACTTTAATAAAGGAAAATAATTGATAATCAATTTAAGACTATAGAGACAAAATTTGAAATCCAATTGAAGAGAAAGTTGCAAACTACTTGGAAGGCAGGTTGAAACTATTGTTTCAATGAAGGAAAAATATCATGAAACTACCTAAAACAATATATTGGAAATTATGTTATATTAAATGGAGCATTGCTACAAGAAATGAAAAATTTCATGTTTAACACATAATGCATGTAAAATATTTAACCAAGATGCAAAATAAAGGAAATGAACCAAAGAAATCTAATGTTGTTACAAGAAATAAATCACTTCTATAGTAAATACATAAATCATGAATAACAAACCCTGTGAGTAAAATGAATAGATAGTGTTGAAAGAAAAGGAAATGAAAGTACAAATGTTCTTTGTGTGCCCTTGAGTGGACCCTACTCAAGGATTCTACATGGAATCTTAAAAACTACTAATAGAAACATATGAAAAAACAAATTCTTTATTAGTGTATTACTTTATAACAAAATATACATCTCAATGAAGCTTGAATTCTTCAAAAGTAACTATTGTTTAACAAGAATTACTAACTCTCTAGGGCTAGCCCCTAGCTTCTACTTCTACTTCTACTAACATGATGCATCAATTATGCCTTCAATCAATCCTTGATGGAAGGGCTTGTGTCTCTAATATCCCTTTAAATAAGGTCCTAAGTTTTAGGGATCAAATCCCTTAATTGATTTCCTTCCTCGAGTCAAAAGTTAGAGTGTATCAGGTTGGATCTAGTGTCTTGAAGGCTTGACAATCTTTGGAGGATGATGAGGGGACATAATACCATTTTTCCTCATTCCATGTTGAGGTAATAATCCTCTCTTTATTCAACATACTTATAACAAGTGTTAGTGTAGCATGTAGCTATCCATAAAGCCATGAATGTGAGAGCTCAAATAAAGTATAACAAACACTTTATCATTTAATAAATTCCATTCATCAATAAATTGCACAAAACATATACTTGATATTAATCATGGTCAAAGATAGGTTTACGAGGTAAATTTTTATCAAAGATGTGCCTCACAATATACAATGAAGAGTTTCATCACAGCTATGCTAAAACAATTAAGGCAAGTATGCAATTTTCCATGGTGAGGAAAACATGCACAATTAAAAAAAAATGGCCTCCTAGCTTTGAGTTTGAGTGAACTGAAAATCTACACTATGCTAATGACCATAAACAAGTGACAAAAAACAAAGATAATGTCCTAAATTAAACATACTATAAGATGCATGTTCTCATTCCTAGTGTGGTTGCCACTCTACTATTGGTGATATGATGCCCAAGATGTCCAAATAACAATTAATAGTGGTTTGGATCCACTGAGTTGGGTAATAATAAAGTAGGTAAGTTAGTTAATCAAGTCTAAATGATCCCTAAGCATCTAATGAAAGGAAGCCCAAAGAAGAAATATGAGGCAAAGCATATTAGGAGCCCCCTAGAGAATTGGTCTTGAAGTGGAATAGGAAGAGGAGAATCTAAGCCCAAAATCAACCTACATAGAAGACAATATAAAAGGCAGTTCTACTATTTTCTAGCAATATTTTCAGTATTCCAAATAATTAGTCCATAATCCAATGAAAAACATGTAAATAATTTGAAAAAAATTGTATTATGGGGGGATGGAGAGAAAGATTTATGCAATCACAATTGAAAATTAGAAAACAAAAAGATGCTTTCAATGTGAGGAGTGATGAAATTGAACTTCAATGTTGTCTCTTTTGGGTGTTCTATCCTCTTTAAGAATCTCTATGATTTTGAGGTGATTTTGCAAACATTTCATCTTATGAAGAGATTAATTACAAGAGAAATTGGGCAACACAATGATAACAAATCTCAAGTAAACTATTGAAGCAAGTAGGCATCACAATTTGTGGGAAAAAACTTGCGACATAACATTACAAAAACTGACCTGTTGAAAGGGTGGGAGGAGCCCTTAATTTATAGAATTTTTTTAGTGGCAAATGGAACTTGAATGTCAAATATTGATCCATGTAAATGCATGTACATAAAAAATGGCTATGTACCCTCAATTAATGAAGTGGTTTGACTAGTATGGCTACCCATTGACCAAGAAAGCTCCTAAGATGAGCATCACATTTAATGGGCTACAATAATTGAGGAGATTATATTATAATAGTTAGTTCACGCTTCACAAAGGATTACCCTTGTAGTTATGTTCCTCATTTAAGAGAGGGTTGCATAGTTCTTCAAATGCTCAAATTAGAAGTTAGTGTTTACTGTTAATGTTCAATCAATCTATTCTCCATGGTTTTAAACTTATAAACTATATTATGAATTGAACAAGTGGACTCTTTCGCAATGCCTTCCATTGCAACACACAACACCTTTCACAACTCACAGTTTGTTCTCTAAAAGTCTTCATGGTATGCTAATGATGTTGGAATGACTCCTAATGGCCTAAAAGATTCAAGAAACCATGTGAAACAACCTTTGTTCATGGATTTCTTAACATACAACCTCTAACATCTTCAACAATGGAGAATTGCTTCAAGCAACTTCACATGGCTTTCATAGCTTAAAAGAAAAAAATGAGTAAACTTTGTAGACAAAATTATATATATATATATATATAATATATAATATATATATATATAATATATATTATATATATATATATATATATTATATATATATATATATATATATATATATCAAATGACACAAATGACAATATGAACATTGACACTCTAACATACACAAGTGCATTAATGTCTATCACAAATTAGTTACATGCAAATATTAGTTTCACAAGATATTGTGCTTTACCCAACAACTATTTCAGTCATGTCCAATAGATAGAATCAATCATACCCACCACTTTGGTCCTTAAACAAATGATCAATCATAAATACTCAAGCCATCATAATGCCTCACAAACCCAAAAATTCATAGACTAAGACTTTGATAGACAAAAATTTCTTGAATCATGACTTCAATATCCCTTGTTTGTAACAATTTTTTATAATGACACAACACAACAATTAGAAATCACGCCCAATACAAATTCCTTATTAGTAATACTGATTTACATCCTCATAACAATAAACTACACCTTACATTAGATTCACTCATAAAATAATGCATTATATCCTAGTAATAAAAGAGAATGTAGATTCACTCATAAAATAATGCATTATATCACATTAATGAATACTATTTCCTTTTAGACACAAACAAATTAGAAAAAAAAACGTAACTCTCAAATAAACCATCAAATTAAATAGACCATCTAACATAACTCTCAAATAAACGTTTAATCCACTCATAATCCTCACAATCTACACCTTTTAAGAGTTAACCTTCCTATAATTCCATTACTCTGAAGGCTTTTCACAAGAAATTAAGCATATACTTACTTTTATACTATGCTAGAATTTATGCGAAAGGAAATTTATATTAAATTTATACTATGCTAGCATAAACTAATTCATTCAAATTAGGAGCAACTATTTAATAAAATCAAAAGTGTTGCAATGTTGATATTACTCTTATATTTTTCTTTTTTCTCAAACATCATTGATTTGCCATGACTTTAACCCACCACACAATTATCACATGACCTCTTAGTAACTACCTAGCATGCATATTTGTTTGTACATCCACATGTAATCATGTCCCCTTCACTCATTAAGAATTAAAATAATCACTATGTGTGGCTCTATCGCAAATAATATCAAGGATAACTATAGTGAGTATCAAACATATATGACCATGATCATTAGTGACATCACACCAATGTATAGGAAAAACTACATTCAATATGGGAGGAAGATTGAGAAAAGGTAAAGTTTGGTGAGAACCTCTCAATAAATCAAATATACGTTTGTTAGCGAATTGTTTCTTTAACAATTATTTATCATTTTAATATATATATGTTAGTTACTTGTTGCTACAGTGTATACTTTGTTTCATTTTATATGGTTGAAATGTTGTTTTTTTATTATTTAAAATTTAATATTAGGTTTAAAGGAAAATATAAATATTTAGGGGTGAAATTGCGAAGCAAGAATTCGCTAAAGGAGTTAAGCCCAGGAAGAAGAGCGAGCAGCGAAAGGGAGTAAGGCAGAACTTTAAAGAAACTTGGAATACATAGACAAACTGAAGAAAACGTAGAAAACCAAGTAAAAGAGGACGAGCGGAGAAGTGAAGTTCGACACTCAGCAATTGTTGGATCAGTTAGATCAACGACTGACAATCAATCGCATTAGCGGGAGTCCCTTTAAATTTATTGGAATAAGAGCGAGTAGCGATTAGTCGTGGACCATTGGATCGTGAAGAGATCAACGGTCACGATTTAATCGCATATTGGCGATCGGAGGTGCCAAGGGTAAGCATGACTATTGCGATATCGCCAATAGCGATATATCAGCGATCGGCGTTAGGACATATCGGCGATCAGGCATCGGAGCTGGCAGAGATCGGAGAAATAGTGCAGGAACAGTGGTGAACAGACCCGGCGATATTATAGTCATGGTTGTAATGAATTTGAAATCTGGCGTATGCGGTTGGAGCGGGAATTCCTTTGTATCCCCAATTGATTAATATTCCGATAGTTATATGGTGCAGACCATTTAACACAAAAGCATGTGTCATCGCTCCGATAAGAGGAGGCCAGAGTCAGAGAAGGGATGGTGTATATGTGTAAAGACTGTGGAATTATGCGAAGGCCGACTGTGATGAGGTTAAAACTCGGGGAATGTGCAGAGGATGTACGAAAGGTTGAAAGGTATGTTTTTGCGGGGTTTTCCCTTGTAATTTAATTATAAGGGAATTAGCGTGATAGAAGGTTTTATACGTAAAACCATATATAACAAAAGTTAGAAGAGGGAAGGTTATATATATATGGATTGTGGGTTATAAAGGTTTGAGGGTTGTTTAAAGATCAATAGGAGGTTTGGCGGGGTGATTGAAGCTCTGATAAAAAGGGACTTATAAGAGGGCCACTTGACCATTTATGTTCTAAAGTTTTGACTCCATCGTAGATTCAAACACCTGGGACAGTCGCGGATGCATTTTTGTAAAATGCATATTGTGGGTAGGTGCGGTGTTACCCTGGCATCAGTTTGCTAAGATTATTATATTTTGGGTAGTTACCCTACACCGCATAACCATCATGGTCACCCATGGAAAACCATAGTCCTCATGCTCAACCCATGCTCAACCATGCTCAAAATGGTAGAACATGGTCACTATGGTCAGCCATAGACAACCATGGTCAATCATAGTCAACCATGGGCAGCCTTAGCCAACCATGGTTTACCATTGTGCGCCATTATCAACAAAAATAAACCTTAATCGACCATGGTCGTTATTAGTAACCCTAGTCACCCTAGTAAACCATAAATTGCCATGATCAACCCAATGCTCGACCATGTTCAACATGGGAAACAATGGTCAAAGTTGTTAAACATGATCAACCATTGTCTCCATGGTCAACCACGTCCATCAATTGTTAACATGGTCAACCATAGCCTATCATAGATAACTATGGTCAACCATGGTCAAAATGGGTTGACCGTAGTCCCACATTGTCAACATGGACAACCACAGGATATCATAGTCAATCACAATCAATTGTAGTCAATTATAATTGAATATGGACAACAATGGTCACTCATAGTCGATTATATGTTGACCATAAACTTCAACCATAACTTGACCACATTAGTCAACCTTACTCAACCATGTTCTACAAATCCTCCCCACACATGTCAATTGCCAACTATCACAACCACATTACTAAATGTGGGGTATATACACTGATCTACTCTATTAGTTTTTAAAAGTTTCAAAAATGGCATCGATTGAAGTTTATGGCATTTACTAATGTGGTTGTGCCAGTGTATTTTTAACAGGATTCGCTTTCAACCAACGTGTTGAAAAACCCAAGACACAAGCACAAATGTCATAATTTCATCTCGAATATTTCAATACATGTCCATTCTTAAAACTTGTCATCTTCTTGTCTTTTTGTGGCATTCTTGTTTTTACATACTAATTTTCACATTTTGCCAATTTCCTAGGTAAATGATCCAAAATGGATTTTGGATAGACTCCTAAGTCTAAGTGAGGAAAATGAAAGTCCAAGGAAGTTCCTGGAAATAGCCTCATTGCAGAGATCTTTTCATTCTAAATATACTGCAACTTGAATGGGCAAAAACGGACTTAGGATGCAGAAGTTATCACAAAAAGAAGTTGCCCTTTTTTCCTTTGGAAAAATAGGCAAAATCTTCAAAGAAAAGGGGCAAAAACACCTTATAGAGCCAAATCACATTAGAAGGGTGAGCGGAGGACTTAAACGGAGGCGGAAGAGACCCCCCGATCACCGATCTTCGATATATCGGGTCGGAGATAGGCATGTGTTCGATGGTGAGACCCCGAGCTGAGCGATATTGCGATCGCTGATATCGGCGGATTGGCGTCAGGGATGCCATGAGGCAAAGGACGAATCCCCGCGCCAACACGATTTGTGATTGCGATATATCTCATCGCAATGTCGCCTCGCATCGATGTAAAAGGGGTGATAACGCTGGACCCGATGGATATTATATGTGCGACACTATAAATTTTGAGATCCGAAATATGTCGGGTTTCTATGTATTGGCGCATTTCGGCATGAAAACCGAAATACAAAGAAAATGCCCTGAAGCGACGCAATGCGATATGGACAGTCGGATCGCGGCATCAAATCGACGTCTAGGATTAAATTGGTGATTGGCAGTCCCTGATAACAGGGCCAATGCGATTTGCAATGGTGATAGGCGGACCCGATGTGATTATAGGGCGGATGCGATAAATTTTGAAGTCCGATAGAAAGGATTTTGTCGGGTTTTTCATGTATTTCTCGGTGTAATTGGGATTTTGCCTAATCCGAAATGCGATGCGATATACCGCCAAATGGCGGACTCGATAGGGATTTGAGGGGCGATGGAAGGGAATTTCATGTCCGAGAATCACGCCCAATAGTGTATTTTGCGAACATACCCTGTGTAAGGGAATTTTCTCAATTTTCGGCTTTTTCCCTGGAAAATGGCCTCGACCCCTTCGTAACAACTCCCGATAATTGATCGACGCTACAGGTGGGCGTTTTTAACAAACAATGATGCGTTTGAAGCCACAGAGCCAGGTGGCTAGTCGAACAGACAAAGCGCAGAGAAGCTACAGGGCCGCAGAGGGATAATGAACCGCAGAGAAACGACTGGGGAAGCCAGAAAGCCAGAAAGGTACCTCAAAGGAGGCAGAGAGATCAACAGAGAGCAATTGACGAAAAGCAGGCAAAGAGAGTGAAAGCTAATGCGCAGAGCAACTTTTGGAGTCACTTGGAGGTCTAGTGAAAAGCTAGAGAGCTAAAAGTTGCAGAAAGCCAAAGCCAGAGCCAAAGAAGCCAGAGCCGAAGAGCCAGAGCCAGAGCCCAGAGCCAGAGCTAGAGCTAGAACCAGAGCGAGAGCCGAGAGCCAGGGGGCCGAGAGCTTCAGAGCCAAAGGATAAGATGGTGTTATGAGCCCAATGTTTCTGTGTAAAACATTGGAGTTGAGTGTGGAACTTGTAAAAGAACTGCTGCCATAATTCCAAAGAGCCTAATTGAGTTGACTAGAGCTCATGGAGACGTAGCCCAAGAGTTTTGGGTGAACTCCTAATTAAATTGTTGTTCTGTGTGTTGGTTTTATTGTTGTATTGTTTACTGTTATATGTACATTATATCAGCATAAACAATAGAATTTTAAAAGCACATAAACAATTTTAAAATAAGCACCAACATACACCTTATTTTCAAGCACTTGTTAATTCTGCATTTGGTTAATCATAATATCTTGGGAATATTTAAGCTTTGGAAGTGGGAGAGGTTCTTGTAAGTCAGACAAGAAGCCTGAGTGCCCCATTTTTAGATCAGTGAAAAATGTCTTTAGATTCAATGGATGCATAACTTTTTCTTTTTAATTTCCTTATAATCAACGAGACATATTTGATATCTCTTGGCACTCAATGGATCTTTCTCGTCAAAAGAAATATTACCAGTGTATTCAACTCAAAAGTAGTTGACGCTACTCCTCTCACTTGTCAAATCATGTAATACCTACTGTTAGGTATATAGCTGGTCTTGCGGGGCACTGAGGATTGGTGAATTCAATGTTTTCCTTAAATATGTAAGTACACATGCATGTCGAACCCTTGACACCTTGTAGATGCAACCATGGAAAGAGAAACCAAACACACTTCATTTGGAATTAAGATGGATAGATGTTGGTATTATATATTATCTACAAACTTCAACCAATGAACAAGAAAACCAAATAGAGAAGCATAACAATCAAATTTCTTTTGTAATTATTTCATAACATCTTCGTATGCTCTCTAAACTTGTTATATTCTGGTTTGAATGTGATTAGTGTACATATTGCCATTTTCCCAGATAAAACAAGCAAGCATGCATTTGGCATAAGACGATTAGTATTGCCTCGGGTATCATGTGTTGGATATGAGAGGAGAAGGCTAAAACTGATATTAAAGAATCACTTTGTAGTAGGATCGCATATCTAGGATGTTATTCATAGTGCCTTGGTTTCGACTATCGACTTCTCACGGGTCTAGAGCTTAATAAATAGAACTTGCAATCTGCATTTCACACTTTCAATTCCTTCATCATTTGCTCACATGTTCCCCTTGTTCAATTTATATTTACTACAACATAAGGAACTTTCTCATTACTTCTCTTGGACATATCGGGAAAAGATAGTGTTGATAGCCAAAGGCTTTTATGTTTATGTTGTTTTTGAACATTTCCTTGTACTTGTCGTGTCCATGTAGACATTATTTTTGTGCTCCATCCAACCTTTCATTGCAAGAAAATAAATGTAATGATCGGGGAATACCTTTTGTACCGTAAAGCATCCAATAGATTCTCTTGGTATAAGAGTAAATTCGGGAGTCTTGGGATGCAATTCCCATGTAATAAGGGCGTCATCAACTTTAGCATGTTGTGTTCCCACTTGCATCCCCTATTGTGTAAGAAGGATGTTACGAAATGTCCCAATGGATGCTCCCACATTTGAGGAGAACGGGGAAAGGATTGAAAAAAAGAGAAGAAGAGGAAATTAAAAGGTCAATGCTTGTTTGAATGGGCAGGGACTGTTAATCCCTTAGGTCTTGGGATGTTAGATTGCTATTATTTTTGTAAGTGTGCCAATGCGGTATCCTATAAATATACATCAAGGAAACTCATTTGAACAATCATCTTATCTTGTGGATTTAGTATATTGTGAAAAGAGGTTGCCTCCCTCAAAGAGGCTTCTAATCGACCCATTATTTCACTTTTTAATTACTAATTTGGGCATTTAGGGTTTAGGGTTGGTGTTGAATTCAAGTATATGTTGATAGAGTGTACGAGCTCTCGACTAAGATTCTAATTTCATCACATATTCACACATCCTTGCCAAAACCCACGACACGTCTTCATGGGATTAACCTTATGTTAATGGAAAAGCAAGGAGAGGCATCAACAAACAATGCATCAATTCTTCTAATGAAAAAGGGGCCGAACCCCAAGGATTTCATAAATACAACGATGAATGACCGCTCAAGTTGGTCACAGGGCTTCTCAAAACCTATCTTATAAAAATAGAATCATGTCCAATAACATAAGCCAATTCCACACCTTTACACACAACAATAAGATCGTCTAGGATGTATCTACCTTGTATGAAGCATTTCTGCTCTAACATGATTATATTAGTTGAATTGAGGTTTTTGTGATCCATATCAAGTTTACGAGAAAGGGGCTTATATTATTCCTTGTTCCTTTGGGACCCCCTATATTGGTGAGACGGGTCGCTCCATTAATCAAAGGATTAGTGAGCGCGCAACTGACCTTAAGCATAGAAGAACCAAGTCTTATGCTTTAGGAGAGCACGTGGAGAAAACTAATCATCATGTCTGTGTCGAGGAGGCTAGTGTTATTGCTAAAGTTTCGCATTTCCATCATCGGAAATTTAGGGAGGCCCTTGGGATTGAAAAAAGGCCGATCAATTTCAATAGAGGGGATGGTTGGAAGATTAACAGTTTTTGGGTCCCAGCCCTCTCCTCCTAGTCGTTTTATTCTCCCCTCCCTAGGTTTAGCTTGATCTTGTTGTCTTTTAAGTAAATTCCCCTTGTTTCTCGTTTCTTGTGGCCTTTATTCTTTAAGGTGTGGTTGTTAAGTTTTGAAGTATTTTAGTAGCAATTAATTTATGCTATTAGGTTTATTCTAATAATTTTAATTAACAATAAAAATAATCTTGAAAGTAATCTATGATAAGGTGTTATTTAAGGTGTTATAATTAACTATTGATTTATATTAATTTCTTTTATAAGGAGATATCATTTCTTTTATATTGATTTATAATTTCTTTTAATCAAATGAAAATGCTTTTTGCTGGAACAGAAGTGACTCTATCTGAGGTTTGCATAGCGTACATCAGCTTGGACATCGCCATCCACGAGAGGAGAGTGCTTCCCAAGTGACTAGTTTGTTGTTGATTACTAACTTGGTTGATATTTTGGATTTTAAAGGAGCATTGAGTTTCAATATGGCTTTCCACCACCATTGTTTAGGACCCTCAAAAACATCTTCAATTCATGCCTTGTATACTAGCTTAGTCGTGAAATCTCCAGACATAGGATTTCTGGAACAACAAAGTGAATCAAGGATATTTAGCTTGAGAGAGATGAAATTATGGTAGAGCAAGTGTATATATCGATCCCATTCCACTGCAAGATCGCCTTGAAATCTTAAGTGTTGGGCTGATTTCCATCTTGTTATGCCACAAACTTGAGAAGATTGTATTGCAACATCAAATAAGCGGAAAATGTTTGTTGCCATTAGCCTTTATAATAAGGGGGGAGCCAGAAAACAGTCTTCATTGGCTCCATATCACAGGTCCTTCTCGATTCAGATTTGTGTTTCATTACCAATTTTCCAAGCTATCCATTTCCCAATCATATGGAAATGAAGCTACCAATGCTTTCCAAACAGTTAATCATTTTGAAGATTTGTTTCGAAGGCAGGTCCATTCTATTATTGAAAGACCATTGAAATATTTACTTACAGTTACTTGTGTCCATATTGATTTACCTGTTAAAATCCTTCACAAATATCCTACTAGCCAGGGCCTTGGCAAAGAGAAAGGAATTCTTGAGACCCCAACCATTTATCTCTTTTGGTGCAGTAAGTCTGGGTCACTTAACAAGAGCCACGCTAAGTTGTGGTCTAGATCTTATCCATAGGAAGACGTAACTAATTCAATGAATACAATTAAGGATGCCCTTAAGAACATAGGATATAGATAGTCAGTAGACGATGAGTCCAAACTAAAATTCGAGATTTTCCTTTCTTAATGAGCCATTACCAGTTAACCTTTCTGTATTTACTGGGTTTTAAGTAGAACCAAAGATCTTTGAGGCCCTCCTCTAGCGATTTAATGGGGAAATGGAATGTATGAATAGACAAGAGCCATAACGAGCCCGAGATTTCGTGGCAGATCATAGCGAATTTCTTAGTTTTAATTAACATACCAATGGATTTATAGGTGTCAAGAATAATTTCCAATGCATAAATGTTCCTTTGAGTGCCTTGTAGGCATATGAGGACATCATCAACGAAAATAAGATGTGAAACTTGAACAAATTCAAAGAAGAGTATACCTTTAATGTCACCTCAAGAATTATGCGCCTCCATTAGTTTGTTGTGAACTTCAGTGACAAGCAGAAAGAGTAGTGGAGAGAAAGGGAATCCCAGAGAGAGCCCTCTAGTTGTTGAGAAGAATTTAGGAGCATCATTCATCAGGAATGCAAAGGAAACTAACTCGATGCGACCTGTGATCCAATTAACAATGGTGAGTGGCATGCCCATTTGAATGGGAGCCCTAATGAATGTCTAGTCCACCATGTCAAAGGATTTTGATAGGTCTAGCTCAAGAAAGATAACTCTAGATTTGGGAAATTTTGTAAAATGTATCACCTCCCGTGCAATAGCGACAACATATAGAACATTCCAATTTTGTAAAAAAAAGAAAAAATGTTCTTTGCAATATAAACAAGCTTATGATATGCTTAAGCCTTCTTGCAATTATCTTTGATATAGGTTTGCATGGTACATTACATCAAGCTATTGGTTGATAATCTTTTAATGAAGAACCTTCGTGTGTCTTAGGGATAATACATATGAATGTTTCATTTATTGAGCCCAATAACTTGCCTTGTTCGTTAGATTCCTTAACGGCCTTAAGTAGATCATCCTTTAATAAATCAAGGAATCCCAAATAGAATTCTACCAGAAACCCATCCTACCTAAGACTTTCTTTTTTTCTTTTTGCATAGAACGCAAAGTAGGAAGAATCTCTCATTCTATTACTTCCTAAGTAAGAGAGGCATCCATTTCCTCATTAACAAATGAGGGGGGAGGATAAATCACCTATAGAATGTTTGGAATTGGGCATACTGGAGATGTTTGAAAGAGTGAATGGAAGTATTGAGCACCGACCTCTACTTTGTCCTTGAAGGAGTGCATTGTGGAATCATCCTCCAATTTTTTTTTTTTTTTTTTTTTTTTTTTTTTTTTTGGGGCAAATACTAAACTACTTATATTAAGAAAGAGAGAAAAAAAGATATATACAAGAGGACTAAGCCTCTGAGAGCGAATGTACAGCTCTCTGACAAGTTTTCCCTACCAAAAACAGTGTTAACAGGCATTGACATAGTGCCTATTCTCAAAAATACATTCCAGTCAACAGATTTAGACATAATGACGTGGAATTTGAACAAAATACATAAGTAGAATCAGAAAAAACAAAGCATCGTTGCCTGTTACAAAAGAAGGGACACGCGTCGAGGATTTCCCATGCTGGACGCTTCCAGAACTGGGCGCAGGTGGCGAACGCAACAAAACCAAAGGCAGACATAGCGCTGGTGGCAATCGATCCAAAAAAACCCAAGACGAAACCGCCCGAGATGAACCTTAATCCTTCCTCGCCTCGGCAACCGCCTGGTTCTCTGTTTCCTTCTGCTTAGCAGCTTGCTGCTCGGCCTCCCATTCGGCTTCCTCCCTTTCTGGATCAGGCACACAGACCACCTCCATACCCGTCGGTATGTCTTCCAACCTTAGAATTCCTGGAGGGAGAATAGGGTACAGGCGACTACCAAAGAAGCGGGCAGGTTTCTTGTCTTCATCAGGCGTTTTCTGAGCTTGGGTGTCCGGCATCTGGTGCTGAACCGAACTGGTAATTTCCATATCCATAAGGCTGCATATTTCACGGAGGGCTTCATTCTGCTCTTTTGAATGAGCACCTGTGCTTTCCTCTTCGAGCTTGCTCTGAGAGGAGGGTAGGTAGGAACTTTCTTCCTTGCTACCGCTCTGAGAGGAATTGTGGGTGCTTGGCTCCTCTGAGATTCTTTTTCCTCTATCTTCTTCACCTTCTTCCTCCATGAAAACTACAGTAATTAACGTAGAGACAATGAGCTTATTGGTGCGACGGTAGTATTTGAACTTAACCGTCTGCACCGAATTGCTGATATCCGAGTCTGAATCGTCAGAACCAGGAGATCTGGGCGAGGCGTAAGCCTGCGGGGAGACACGCCTCGGGCTATGGACGCCTCTGCCACCAGGGTTCCCCCTCTGACCCTGCTTCCTACCTCTTCTTGGCGAGGCATGACCTCTGATAGGCATCCTTAACAGAGTTTTCTTTGCTCTCCTCTCCAAAATGAACAGTAACAGAGAGGACCCAATCTCAAGCTGCTCTCTGCCCCTGAAGCGATTCTGCTTCCCTAACCAGAAATTGGGCTTGCCTCTGGGCTTACCCTCTCCTATTCTCTCCTTATCTGCATACAAACCAGCATTATCGTGCAGAGCGAAGCCGAAATCCCTTGACTGTTCAAACAGGCCTGTCAAACTTAACGCTTTGTTCTCGGACATTCTGGCTTCGGCTGTTTTAATTCCTTGGTAGCTCGGGCAAAGGGAATGGCAATGAATGCCATTGAATGCGCTATTAATGAAGTTCATTAGGCGCTTGTACAGTTGCCTTCGCGCCGAAGGCTCCTCGTGGCAGTCACGTGGCGGGCTTCTGTCAATATATCACCCGCATCCGGGTAATCATCCTCCAATTTTATCTTCCATTTGGTATTCCTTTTCTTATTATAGTTTATGAACTGATGAAAGAACTTGGTATTGTTGTCACCAGATTCAAGCTAGAATGCACGACTTTTAAGATGCCAACGCCATTCTTCCAAGAGAATTAGGGTATGTCTTCTTTCTTAAATAGAGTGAAGCTCCTATGGAGACGTCGAAGAGATTGGGCCAAAATAAAGAGTATAGCGAATATTTGAGAGCTCCAGTTTGACCTCCTCTAGTTGTTTGACCAGTTTGGCTTGATGAGCGTTGGCCCAAGCACAAGAAACCATTTTAAGAGAACGAAGGATTTCCATGAATTATGCCATATATGATGAATCCTCATGAGGAGTCAAGTGCCTCCACATACAATGAATAAGTGTGTGATAGTCCTCCTCTTGTATCCATGTGCGATTGTAACAAAGAGTATAAGAATTGTTATTACCCCTAGGAATGATATGAAATAATATGGGCTTGTGGTCAGATGTTTCCCCATATTCAACAAAATATTTAAGGGCATATCTGAAGTTCCATAGCTCCTCAGAGCTGAGGAATTGATCGACACTCTTTGCTACTTCACCACCATTGAATCATCTATGTTGGAATCAACTTGATAGACTTGATTTCAATTAAGATGTGACAAGAAATAAAATCCCTAAAGAAAGCACTACGGGGATCCTGCCATGGATTTGGACACCAAACTTCCCGAGTCACCACCAAAAATTGTGTCAAGATCTGAGAAGGCACTACCCATGACCATATCCTCCCTCAAGATGTAATCAGTGTAGGGCCCATATACATTATAAACTAAAATATAATAATTGAGATCTTTAAATTTCAATTTCATAAGAATTGCAAAAGGTAAAAGAGAGGAAGAAATTGCAGAGTAATTAAGACTTCTTCTTGATATGAGACCTCCGGAACGAACAATCCTTTAAGAACATCTCTAGGGATATCCTTTCTATGTCTCCCAAGTACATTGTTTCCTGAATGAGAATGATGTCGGCTTGGGAGAAGCGACCAATCTTGTGAGGGCTAACAATTTATGGGAACTCCCTTACCCTCAAGCATTGAAATATAGTATATCCATTTGGACCGAGAGGGAAGGGATTTTCCTGCTCTAAGGGCCCTAGATATGGGAACATGTTTTCCCTTGTTTATTTCAATTAATGCAATTTCTTGGGTTTTATGGAGGTTGGACTTGTGACCAACCAAATTTATGATTAGAGGGTTTGAGGCAAGGCCTCTACTAGAAGGAAGTTTCTCCAGAGACTTGGATCGAGTGTGAAGGGAATAGGGTTTTTTTATCCTTAACGGAGCTGAGGGAGGGATGGAGGGGCAGAAGGAGGGGAGGAGTGGGAGGGTCAGGATGTGAGGGAGTCAGGGACCAAGGGATGTTGCCCAGGGGATGAGGGGGAAGGAGTGAGGTTAGCAAAGGGAAGGGATGATTTTAGAGGGGGGCAAGGACAAAAGAGGGGACCGAGTGAGAGGAATTTCCATCAAGGGGAAAAGTGGAACTGAAGGGGATGGAAGATAGTGACATACATAAATAATTAGTTGACGTGTAACCTTCTATAGTAGTTGAACCACCGTCAGAAGGAGGGATAGTGACAACGGGATCACCTAGATTGGAGGGAGAAGGGTCTAGCAGGGATGAGACTTATTTTCTCATTGTTTCCTCCTTTGAGAAGCAACATACTACAACGGAGGAAGCTAACAATCCTCCCGAAGGTGGCCAACCTCATGGAAACTTTCGATAGTCTATCTTATTGAAAATAGTTAAATATTTTTAAATTATGACTGACTAGGGCTTATTATGGTCAACATATTGTTTGACTTTGCCTATAAAACCATGCACAGTCAACTGTAGTAAACTATAGGAAACCATGGTCGTCCTTAGTTAACCATTGTCATCCATGGTCACCCATGGTCATAGTCAAGCATGTTCAACCATGGTCAATTATGGTGGCTGCGATTGACTATGTTTCACCATAGAAAACTATTGTTACCTATAGTTAACTATGGTTTCCCATGATTGATTGTATTTGACCATGACTATCCATAGTTAATCATGGTCAACCATAGTCGACGATCACCATGGTTGGCCATAGTTAAACATAGGTTAGCCATAGTCAACCACTATTAACCACAATGAACCATGGTCACCCTTAGTCAATGATAGTCAATCATGGTCAACCCTCAAACATGATCAACCACAATTAGCTTTAGTCAACCATAATGATGCGGGAGCATTCAACCCAAGGAAAATCATTGTAAATAGTAGACATAAGGGGTCATGCATTTTAGGAAATAGTTTTCCTAAGTATCAAGTTAGTGCGACATCTAGGCCTTAAGTGTGATTTAATTAGATGCTCTCAAAACAAATAAATGAGAACATGAGTAGTTCCATGATTCTAGGAGCAAGGGAGAGCTTTTAGGCATAAAAGGGAGAATAAATGTGGACCATTGAGAAAAACAGTGGGCTTTTCTGTTTTAAAATAGAGAAAAAGCTAGAGTGGATAAGTCTGCCACATATATGTATGCGTGTAGCAAGCTTTAGGATTTTGTTAAAGGATGGGATCAGGTCCTTCATAGTAATCCAATCCCAGTTTCAATGAAAACATATGTAAGCCTACGGGCAGAGAAGAGGCCACTAATGAGGAGAATCAGGCCTGTGTGTGTGTATGAGACCGAAGTGTCTCGGATGTAATCTTTACTTTTATATTAATATATGCAGATGTTGGTTCTTGACTGTGTGAGAGTATTGAAGAGTATTTCATGAATGTTTGAATCACTGTGTTGAACTCGTAGGTTCTATGACAGAGTGTAGGCAGAGTTCTGAAGTACACTGAGGCATAATACTGATAGAGGAACCACAAAGGATTATTGAATCCAATCGAAGACCAGAGTGGAGATTTGGGGTGAAATTGCGAAACAAAAATTCGTTAAAGGAGTTAAGCCCAAGAGGAAGAGCGAGCAGCGAAAGGGCTTAAGGCAGAACCTCAAAGAAACTCGGAATACACAGAGAAACTGAAGAAAACACAGAAAACCAAGTAAAAGAGGATGACCGGAGAAGTGAAGTTCGACACTTAGCAACCGTTGGACAAGTTAGATGAACAGTTGAGAATCAATCGCATCGACGAGAGTCCCTTTAAAGTTATCGGAATAAGAGTGAGTAGCGATTAATTGTGGACCGTTGGATCGTGGATTGATCAATGGTCGTGATTTAATCGCATATCGCAATCGGAGGTGCCAAGGGTAAGCGGCGTATGACTGTTGCAATATTGTCGATAGCGATATATCGGCGATTGGCATCGGGGCATATCGGCGATTGGGCATTGGAGCTAGCGGAGATTGGAGAAATAGTGCGGCAACAACTGTGAACGGACTTGACGATTGTTGGGCTAATTTATTGACTAAATTAACACAAGTATTTAATTATCAATCCGGGTTTGTAAAACTTGGAGGCAAATCCACTGTATATGGACATCAGATATAATCAAGTTTAGAAGATAAAATTTGAAGAATTAAGGAAGTATATATTACAAATATAAACCTATTTTAACAATTTCTAATTCACTTATGTAATATATGAGGGAAGAGGCTCCTAACTTAGGAGAACCAGGTTGTCCTTCCCTACAATACTACTTTCATGAAGATAAATCTAAGAGCACTACTTAACAATGGTTTATGATGCAAAAGATGTAAAATAAGAGGCTCCTAACTAAGGAGGTCCAAATTGTCCTTCTTCACAATCCTACGATATCACAATCACCATTGCTTCAAACCAGAAATGCAACAATAACTTCAAATAAGAAATGGAGAATGAAATTCAGTTTTAGTTCAAAATCAAATAGAAGGACAATTTAACTTAAATTCTTATGTGTCCCTTCATATGTAGATTAGAATTAAACCAATATTCATTCAACAATCATCACACATCTAAATACATCTGAAACAAAAACTAGTCTATGGAAACTATGAAAATTGAACCAAGAAGTGTACTTAGCTTGGTGTGGGGGCCCTCCACCCTTGCCTTGCACACTTGAAGAAATCTCAGATACAACAACTTCAGTAAATCAACCAAGCATGAACAACAAATTCAAATGAAACAAGTTCTTCAAATTAGCTCCCAACTCAAATTATACAAAAGCTACAGACAAATTCCATTACAAAAGCCATCAAAGTCTTGGCTTTAAATAGAGGTTTAATGAAACAAATTGATCTATATTATCTCTAACACTCATATCTACTCATATCCACCTATATAAGTCGAACTCATCCAATTCATCCCAAGAAATATGGTCAATCCCATAAAATCTCAAAACTGCCCTATTTCCTAGGGATTTTCTGGTGACTAGTCATGTTTGACCAGCCTTGACCGGGCCTAATAAAGCTTGTTCTGGCCGAACCAAGTGGAGTTAGCTTAGTCCTAGTTCCCAAGATATCCATCCATGCATCAAACTCGAGCCCAAGTGTCCTGCAAACATGTCATCCACATAGCTATTTCGGCAATTTCTGATTCAGTCCAAAATTGCACTTGAAACTCAATTTTCATAGAAACTTCTAGAAATTGCAAAATTAAAATAAAACACCTGAATATGCATAAAATACATCAAAATCAGATGGATGTGATGGAAAATGGATGGAAAATATAAGGATTAAGTAGGTTTCCCTAAGCAAAAATAGACCAAAACTGAGGGCCAACAACGATATTATAGTCGTGGTTGTAATGAATTTGAAATCTGGTGTATGCGATTGGAGCGAGAATTCCTTTGTATTCCCAATTGATTGATATTCCATTAGTTATATGGTGCGGGCCTTTTAACACAAAATCATGTGCCATCGTTCTGATAAGAGGAGATCGGAGTCAGAGAAGCGATGGTGTATATGTGTAAAGATTGTGGAATTATGCAAAGGTCGATTGCGATGAGGTTAAACCTCGAGGAATGTGCAGAGTCTGTACGAAAGGTTGAAAGTATGTTTTTGTGGGGTTTTCCCTTGTAATTGAATTATAAGGGAATTAGTGTGATAGAAGGTTTTATACATAAAACCATATATAACCAAAGTTAGAAGAGGGAAGGTTTTAAATATATATATATGTGTGTGTGTGTGTGGATTGTGGGTTATAAAGGTTTGAGGATTTTTTAAAGACCGATAGGAGGTCTGGCAGGGTGATTGAAGTTCCGATAAAAAGGAACTTATAAGAGGGCCACTTGACCATTTATGGTCTGAAGGTTTGACTCCATCGTAGAGTCAGATACCTAGGACAGTCACAGATGCATTTTTGTAAAATGCATACTATGGGTAGGTGCGGTGTTACCCCGGCATCAGTTTGCCAATATGTCGGGTAGTTACCCTGCACCATTAGTGGTATCAGAGCACGATTAAGGTCAAAGCAGAATTACTATCAAAGCAGAAATAAAGTGGGGAAGATTTCTGCCAAAAGGAATTTGCATAGAGGAAAAGGTAATGTGCTGAATGATAGACTACAGTGGGAGAATGTAACAGTTCCAGCAGAGGCTTGGAGTAAGTAGGAACGGAGGATTCCTTGAAGGAAAGAGAAAGCAAGATTTCTTAGCACAAGTTCTGAACGAAAGAGGACTTGGAGACGAAACAAAGGACAATCCATTCAAAGGACAGTTGGAATGGTGAAACAAGATCATGCTGAGATCTTAGCAGCGAGATAATGTGTTCTGCTTTAAATTAAGAATGTGTGTTTTTATACTAATGCATAGGTGACAGCAAGAGAAGCTGTGAGAGAAGAACCATATGTGTTCTTGAAGACAGAGTAAGGAAAATACTCTGAAGAAGAAGTGGCAGTGAACCTAGGAAAAAAAAATCCAACAAGAGATTAGACAGAGAGGATAGCTGAAGTGTTCTCAAGAGAAAGTGAGAGATTGCAGAAGCCTAGAAGGAGGAAAGGTGTTGCTCAAGAAGAGGTTCCAGATAGAGGACCCATTCTTACCAAAATATTGAGTGAGGAGAGCTTAGTGAGGTAAGATTGCAGTGAGGATGACTAGCTGTTGCAGAAGCTTGTTGCAAAAGAGCTCATGAAGAAAGAGGAGAAGAAGATGACTACTGATAGTCATAGCAGAGGTTCAGAGAGAAGCCACAACAGAAGATATGAGAAGAAGGATGCCAAGGCAAATGGAAAGAAGATGAGTCAAGAAGAAATTGACAAAGAGGTTGTTGAATTAAAAGAACAACTCAATGCATTAAGGAGAATGCTTGAGGAAAGCCAGAGACTAGGTTGGGTCTTGAGGAAGAAGCCAATAGAATGGTATGAGATGCAGAGAAGGCTGCAACAAAAGAAAGTGAAGTGGTTGTAGGGAAAACTCAAGGAAGTTGAGTTAGAATTGGAAGAATCCATTTGCCAACCAAAACAAGGATAATTTCTGGGAGATAGTGAAGATGAAGACTTGAAGACTGAAACTTCAAGTAAGGCCGAAGGGTCACATGGTTTTAAATCTAACAATTTGTGTATGTTTGCAGGTAAAGGACAATTGGCTGATATTGTCATACAGAAGGAAAAAGACCAGCAGAATCAAATTTCTGTTCTGGAAGAAGATAAGGTAGATAGATCTCATATACAGTTGGTGGAAGATGTCAAGCAACTAAGTGAAGGGCTTGAGGAGATTGAAGAAGAGACCATCGAAGAATTTTTGAATCATATGAATGATTTAGAACAACAAGGAGATATGATGGCTGAACCATCAAGTGAGACCATTGGGTCTTATATTTTAAAAACTGATAGTTTGTGTATGATGGCAGATATTGCAGGAGAAAAACATCCATCTGAAGATATCTTCAAAGGAGATAAACAACAAGGGGCTGAAGACAAACTTGAGGAAGAGACTATGTTAGCTGAAAACATAGTAAAGGATAATCAATTCACTATGATGATAAGCACAGTGGAGATAGCCATGGAAACTTTTGAGACAAACAGTAGGAAAGAAGGACATCTACTGAAAGATGTTAAGAAGGAGGAACCCTATGCAAAGGATTTAACCTTGGGAAAAGGAATTTGGAATCCCTGTATGAGACAATACTCCTTTGTTAGTGAATGTTTTGAAGAGGATGGACAGTGTTTGAAGATATCGAAAGTATGGAGGAGTACTCTAGGAGAAGAGAGTATGATGGAGAAGACCTCTTGAATGAGGGAAGTAGTGATTTGCTACAACAGAAAGACCTTGAGATTTCAAGGATCAAAGGAAGACAGTGTTTTAATACTGTAACACAACATGTAAGGATGAATCTCGAAGAAGAAAGCATTGCGATGAAGTGCTTGCTAAGTGTGAAGAAGAGATTAAACTTATGGAGAAACCGATGAGAGAACCTGACGGTAGAACAGAAGGTGCAGTTACAACTTCTGAAGAAGAAGATGTGTCTCAACTAGGCATGGAGACAGGAAGATGCAATAATTTGTTTGTAGGTTCATTAAATAGCATGAATGGGTATGAGTATGTGATCAAAGAGATTGAGCAGAGATTGTTTGAAGATGGTAAAGAGGCGGTAGGAATCAAACAATTTCAAAGTAAAGATAGCCAGCAGTGGGTTAAAGGAGGAGGAGTTCACTACAATGGATAAGAGTAGGAAGGCATCATTAGAACAGATGGTGTGGAAGAGAGACTAATGGACAGTCTCATGAATTCTGCTGAGAATTCAAATCGGCATACTGATATGCTAGCAGAGGAAGAGGAAATAGAGCAACAAAGTGAAATGTTGCCAAAGAAAGAAGAGGCACCAAGGCCTCATGTTTTTAATTTTAACAAGTGTTTTGTGAATGCAGGTTTTGTTGCAATTGTTGAAGGAGATTTGGCATAGGTGAGTAGCCAAGTAAAGATGAAAGAAGAAGACTTCATGGAAGTATTCAATCCATGGAACAAAGATGTTAAATTGTTGGAGAAAATGCTGAACAATCATGAAAGAGGGTAAGGATGATAGGGAGGCAACAAAAATGGCAACAAGTAAAAGAAAAGTCAACATAGAAGATAGCAACAATAACCTGAAACAAAGAGAAGAAGACAAAAGTAAGAAACAGAAGATGGACCAGCCCAAAGATATGCTGGAGATAGAAATTGAAGAAATATGGAAACAGATGATGAAGCAATTCAAATGGAGGAAAAAGGTAACAACAACAAGCAAGATCAATCAGAAGTTGAACCTGATTGAGAGGAATAAGAAAATGGAGCAAAAGACAGCAGCAACAAGCGAACAAAGCATCTGGAAAGTTACATAACGAAGTGTGGGATCCGGGAAGATAAGGATCAGAAGACACATGATCAGGAGATCTTGAATACTTTCTACCTTCCGAGTCTGATGCGAGAGCATCCAACCCAAGGAAAATCATTGTAAATAGTAGACATAAGGGGTCATGCATTTTAGGAAATATTTTTCCTAAGTATCAATTTAGTGCAACATTTAGGCCTTAAGCGTGATTTAATTAGATTCTCTCAAAACAAATAAATGCAAACATGAGTAGTTCCATGATCCTAGAATCAAGGGAGATATTTTAGGCATAAAAGGGAGAATAAATGTGGACCATTGAGCAAAACAGGGGGCTTTTCTGTTTTAAAATAGAGAAAAAGCTAGAGTGGATAAGTCTGCCACATATATGTATGAATGTAGCGAGCTTTAGGCTTTTGTTAAAGGATGGGATCACGTCCTTCATAGTAATCCAATCCCAGTTTCTAGAAAAACATATGTAAGCCTAACGGCAGAGAAGAGGCCACTAATGAGGAGAATCAGGCCTGTGTGTGCATGAGACCGAAGTGTCTAGGATGTAATCTTTGCTTTTATATTAATATATGCAGATGCTGGTTCCTGACTGTGTCAGAATATTGAAGAGTATTTCATGAATGTTAGAATTACCGTGTTGAACTCGTAGGTTCTGTGACAGAGTGCAGGCAAAGTTCTGAAGTACACTGATGCGTAATACTAAAAGAGGAACCACAAAGGATCATTGAATCCAATCGAAGACCAGAGTGGAGATTTGGGGTGAAATTGCGAAGCAAGAATTCGCTAAAGGATTTAAGCCCGGGAGGAAGAGCGAGTAGCGAAAGGGAGTAAGGCAAAACCTTAAAGAAACTTGGAATACACAGAGAAACTGAAGAAAACGCAGAAAACCAAGTAAAAGAGGATGAGCGGAGAAGTGAAGTTCGAAACTCAGCAACTGTTGGATCAGTTAGATCAACGACTGAGAATCAATCGCATCAGCGGGAGTCCCTTTAAAGTTATTGGAATAAGAGCGAGTAGCGATTAATCATGGACCGTTGGATCGTGAACAGATCAATGGTCATGATTTAATAGCATATTGGCGATCAAAGGTGCCAAGGATAAGCGACGTATGACTGTTGCGATATCGTCGATAGTGATATATCAGCGATCCGCGTTAGGACATATCGGCGATTGGGCATCGGAGCTGGCGGAGATCGGAGAAATAGTGCAGGAATAATGGTGAACAGACCCGACGATATTATAGTCATGGTTGTAATGAATTTGAAATCTGGCGTATGCGGTTGGAGCGGGAATTCCTTTGTATTCCCAATTGATTAATATTTCGATAGTTATATGGTGCGGGCCTTTTAACACAAAAGCATGTGTCATCGCTTCGATAAGAGGAGACCGGAGTCAGAGAACGGATGGTGTATATGTGTAAAGATTGTGAAATTATGCAAAGGCCGATTGCGATGAGGTTAAACCTCGGGGAATGTGCAGAGGATGTACGAAAGGTTGAAAGGTATGTTTTTGTGGGGTTTTCCTTGTAATTGAATTATAAGGGAATTAGCGTGATAGAAGGTTTTATAAGTAAAACCATATATAACAAAAGTTAGAAGAGGGAAGGTTATATATATGGATTGTGTGTTATAAAGGTTTGAGGGTTGTTTAAAGATCGATAGGAGGTTTGGCGGGGTGATTGAAGCTCTGATAAAAAGGAACTTATAAGAGGGCCACTTGACCATTTATGTTCTAAAGTTTTGACTCCATCGTAGATTCAAACACCTGGGATAGTCACGGATGCATTTTTGTAAAATGCATACTGTGGGTAGGTGCGGTATTACCCTGGCATCAATTTGCTAAGATTATTATATGCTGGGTAGTTACCCTACACCACATAACCATCATGGTCACCCATGGAAACCATAGTCCTCATGCTCAACCATGCTCAAAATGGTAGAACATGGTCACTATGGTCAGCCATAGACAACCATGGTCAATCATAGTCAACCATGGGCAGCCTTAGCCAACCATGGTTTACCATTGTGCGCCATAATCAACAAAAATAAACCTTAATCGACCATGGTCATTATTAGTAACCCTAGTCACCATAGTAAACCATAAATTGCCATGATCAACCCAATGCTCTACCATGTTCAACATGGGAAACAATGGTCAAAGTTGTTAAACATGATCAACCATTGTCTCCATGGTCAACCACGTCCATCAATTGTTAACATGGTCAACCATAGCCTATCATAGATAACTATGGTCAACCATGGTCAAAATGGGTTGACCGTAGTCCCACATTGTCAACATGGACAACCACAGGATATCATAGTCAATCACAATCGATTGTAGTCAATTGTAATTGAATATGAACAACAATGGTCACTCATAGTCGATTATATGTTGACCATAAACTTCAACCATAACTTGACCACATTAGTCAACCTTACTCAACCATGTTCTACAAATCCTCCCCACACATGTCAATTGCCAATTATCACAACCACATTACTAAATGCGGGGCATATACATTGATCTACTCTATTAGTTTTTAAAAGTTTCTAAAATGGCATCGATCGAAGTTTATGGCATTTACTAATGTGGTTGTGCCAGTGTATTTTTAATAGGTTTCGCTTTCAACCGACGGGTTGAAAAACCCAAGACACAACCACAAATGTCATAATTTCATCTCGAATATTTCAATACATGTCCATTCTTAAAACTTGTCATCTTCTTGTATTTTTGTGGCATTCTTGTTTTTACATAATAATTTTCACATTTTTCCAATTTCCTAGGTAAATGATCCAAAATGGATTTTGGATAGACTCCTAAGTCTAAGTGAGGAAAATGAAAGTCCAACGAAGTTCCTGGAAATAGTCCCATTGCAGAGATATTTTCATTTTGAATCTATTGCAACTTGAATGGGCAAAAACGGACTTAGGATGCAGAAGTTATCACAAAAAGAAGTTGCCATTTTTTCCTTTGCAAAAATAGGTAAAATCTTCAAAAAAAACGGCAAAAACACTTTATAGAGCCAAATCGCATTAGAATGGTGAGAGGAGGACTTAAATGGAGGCGGAAGAGACCCCCTCGATCACTAATCTTCGATATATCGGGTCGGAGATAGGCCTGTGTTTAAACGAAGGCGGAAGAGACCCCCCCGATCACCGATCTTCGATATATCGGGTCGGAGATAGGCCTGTGTTCGATGGCGAGACCCCGAGCCGAGCGATATTGCGATCGCTGATATCGGCGGATCGACGTCGGGGATGCCACGAGGCAAAGGATGAATCCCCGGGCCAACGCGACTTGCGATTGCGATATATCGCATCGCAATGTCACCTCGCATCGATGTAAAAGGGTTGAAAACGCCTGACCCGATGGATATTATATGTGTGGCAATATAAATTTTGAGATCCGAAATATTTTGGGTTTCTGTGTATTGGCGAATTACGGCATGAAAACCGAAATACAAAGGAAAATGCCCCGAAGCGACGCGATGCGATCTGGACCGTTGTATCGTGGGATCAAATCGACGGCCAAGATTAAATTGGTGATCGGCTGTCCCTGATAACAGGGTCAATGCGATTTGCGATAGTGATAGGCGAACCCGATGTGATTATAGGGCGTGCGATAAATTTTGAAGTTCGATAGAAAGGATTTTGTCGGGTTTTTCACGTATTTCTCGGTGTAATTTGGATTTTGCCTAATCCGAAATGCGATGCAATATACCGCAAATGGCAGACTCGATACGGATTTGAGGGTTGATGGAAGGGAACTTCACGTCCGAGAATCACGCCCGATAGTGTATTTTGCGGACATAGTAAGGGAATTTTCTCAATCTTCGGCTTTTTGCCTGGAAAACGGCCCCAATCCCTTCGTAACAGCTCCCGATAATTGATGGATGCTACAGGTGGGCGTTTTTTACAAACAATGATGCATTTGGAGCCACAGAGCCGTAGAGCCAGGTGGCTAGTCGAAGAGACAAAGCGTAGAGAAGCCGCAGGGCCGCAGAGGGATAATGAACCGCAGAGAAATGACTGGGGAAGCCAGAAAGCCGGAAAGGTACCTCAAAGGAGGCAAAGAGATCAACAGAGAGCAATTGACGAAAAGCAGGCAGAGAGAGCGAAAGCTAATGCGCAGAGAAACTTTTGGAGTCACTTGGAGGTCTAGTGAAATGCCAGAGAGCTAAAAGTTGCAGAAAGCTAAAGCCAGAGCCAAAGAAGCCAAAGCCAGAGCCCAGATCCAGAGCTAGAGCTAGAGCCAGAGCGAGAACCGAGAGCCAGAGGGCCGAGAGCTTCATAGCCAAAGGATAAGATGGTGTTATGAGCCCAATGTTTATGTTTATTGAGTTGACTAGAGCTCATGGAGACGTAGCCCAAGAGTTTTGGGTGAACTCCTAATTAAATTGTTGTTATGCGTGTTGGTTTTATTGTTGTATTATTTACTGTTATATGTACGTTATATCAGCATAAACAATAGAATTTTAAAAGCACATAAACAGTTTTAAAATAAGCACCAACATACACCTTATTTTCCAGCACTTGTTAATTATGCATTTGGTTAATCATAATATCTTGGGAATATTTAAGCTTTGGAAGTGGGAGAGGTTCTTGTAAGTTAGACAAGAAGCCTGAGTGCCCCATTTTCAGATCAGTGAAAAATGACTTTAGATTCAATGGATGCATAACTTTTTCTTTTTAATTTCCTTATAATCAATGAGACATATTTGATATCTCTTGGCACTCAATGGATCTTTCTCGTCAAAAGAAATGTTACTAGTGTATTCAACTCAAAAGTAGTTGACGCTACTCCTCTCCCTTGTCAAATCATGTAATACCTACTATTAGGTATATAGTTGGTCTTGCGGGGCACTGAAGATTGGTGAATTCAATGTTTTCCTTAAATATGTAAGTACACATGCATGTCGCACCCTTGACACCCTCTAGATGCAACCATAGAAAGAGAAACCAAACACACTTCATTTGGAATTAAGATGGATATATGTTGGTATTATATATTATCTACAAGCTTCAACCAATGAACAAGAAAACCAAATAGAGAAGCATAACAATCAAATTTCTTTTGTAATTATTTCATAACATCTTTGTATGCTCTCTAAACTTGTCATATTCTAGTTTCAATGTGATTAGTGTACATCTTGCCATTTTCCCAGATAAAACAAGCAAACATGCATTTGGCATAAGACGATTAGTATTGCCTCGGGTATCATGTGTTGGATATGAGAGGAGAAGGCTAAAACTGATAGTAAAGAATCACTTTGTAGTAGGATCGCATATCTAGGATGTTATTCATAGTGCCTTGGTTTTGACTATCGACTTCTCACGGGTCTAGAGCTTAATAAATAGAACTCGCAATATGCATTTCACACTTTCAATTCCTTCATCATTTGCTCACATGTTCCCCTGGTTCAATTTATATTTACTACAACATTAAGGAACTTGCTCATTACTTCTCTTGGACATATCGGGCAAAGATAGTGTTGATAGCGAGAGGATTTTATGTTTATGTTGTTTTTGAACATTTCCTTGTACTTGTCGTGTCCATGTAGACATTATTTTTGTGCTCCATCCAACCTTTCATTGCAAGAAAATAAATGTAATGATCGGGGAATACCTTTTGTACTGTAAAGCATCCAATAGTTTCTCTTGGTATAAGAGTAAATTTGGGAGTCTTGGGATGCAATTCGCATGTATTAAGGGTGTCATCAACTTTAGCATGGAGTGTTCCCACTTGCATCCCTTATTGTGTAAGAAGGATGTTACGAAATGTCCCAATGGATGCTCCCACATTTGAGGAGAACGGGAAAAGGATTGAAAAAAAGCGAAGAAGAGGAAATTAAAAGGTCAATGCTTGTTTGAATGGGCAGGGAATGTTAATCCCTTAGGTCTTGGGATGTTAGATTGCTATTATTTTTGTAAGTGTGCCAATGCGGTATCCTATAAATATACATCAAGGAAACTCATTTGAACAATCATCTTATCTTGTGGATTTAGTATATTGTGAAAAGAGGTTGCCTCCCTCAAAGAGGCTTCTAATCAACCCATTATTTCACTTGTTTAAGCATGGTTTACTAATTTGGGAATTTAGGGTTTAGGGTTGGTGTTGAATTCAAGTATATGTTGATAGAGTGTACGAGCTCTCGACTGAGATTCTAATTTCATCACATATTCACACATCCTTGCCAAAACCCACGACACGTCTTCATGGGATTAACCTTGTGTTAATGGAAAAGCAAGGAGAGGCATCAAAAAACAATGCATCAATTGTTCTAATGAAAAAGGGGCCAAACCCCAAGGATTTCATAGATACAAGGATGAATGACCGCTCAAGTTGGTCACAGGCCTTCTCAAAACCTATCTTATAAAAATAGAATCAAGTCCAATAACATAAGCCCATTCCACACCTTCACACACAACAATAAGATCATCTAGGATGTATCTACCATGTATGAAGCATTTATGCTCTAACATGATTATATTAGTTGAATTGAGGTTTCTGTGATCCATATCAAGTTTATGAGAAAGGGGCTTATATTATCCCTTGTTCCTTTGGGACCCCCTATATTGGTGAGACGGGTCGCTCCATTAATAAAAGGATAAGTGAGCGCGCAGCTGACCTTAAGCATAGAAGAACCAAGTCTTCTGCTTTAGCAGAGCACGTGGAGAAAACTAATCATCATGTATGTATCGAGGAGGCTAGTGTTATTGCTAAAGTTTCTCATTTCCATCATCGGAAATTTAGGGAGGCACTTGAGATTGAAAAAAGGCCGATCGATTTCAGTAAAGAGGATGGCTGGAAGATCCGCAGTTGTTGGGTCCCAGCCCTCTCCTCCTAGTCGTTTTCTTCCTCCCCTCCCTAGGTTTAGCTTGATCTTGTTGTCTTTTAAGTAAATTCCCCTTGTTTCCCGTTTCCTGTGGCCTTTATTCTTTAAGGTGTGGTTGTTAAGTTTTGAAGTATTTTAGTAGCAACTGATTTATGCTATTAGGTTTATTCTAATCATTTTAATTAACAATAAAAATAATCTTGAAATTAATCTATGATAAGGTGTTATTTTTAACCCTTAAATAAAATATTAACTAATTTTTAAATGTTAAAATATTTTTCCAGACCCTTAAGTTTCTCTAATACTTACATATTTAATAACTTTTATAAATAACTATTTATTTATTTTATTTCTTTAAAATAGTCCCTCTACCTCATATCTTAATAAGAATATAACCAACTATATTTATATTTAACAACTTTTATAACTAACTATTAATTACTCTGATATTTATATAGGTAATAACTTTTATAATTAACTATTGATTTATATTAATTAATTTATTTTAATATATAATTATAACTATAAGTTTATAAAATGGCCCCCTTATTTTTATTTTTATAACTAATAATTACTTTAGTATTTATATAGATAATAACTTTTATAGTTAGCTATTAATTTATTTATTTTAATATATATTTATAACTATAAATTCATAAAATGGTCCCCTTGCTTTTATTTTTATTAAAATATATAACTAATTGAATTAACTTATTTATTTAAATATAGCTTTTGCCCCTAATCCAGTCCATCTAACCGTTTCCCGGCCAAATTTAGCCGTTACCTGGTGAGGAAATATAGTTGTTGGATGCTCTGCTCTAACTATTTAATATGCTAAACTAAATCTGTTTCTTCAACTTGTCCTCACGATGAACCACACTGGTTCGAAACACGTCGACAAATGAAATATCATATGATTATATTAGGTAATGTATGCTTTATAATGCAAATTTTATGCCTAGGCCCAAATTGTTCATGCTTGTTGTATGGCGTGGTATCAAGTTAGGTTTCCCCACCTTGAGGATGAATTTTATGGTACCCAAATTGAAGTCATCCCCAAGTGATTAAGTTCTTAGTAGTCGTTGATAGACCCACAAGTATGGGGCGACCAAGTTCCATGTTGCTTTGTAGAACTTACAGTAGAATTCGTAAATCGCTTAGGCTTTATCAACGATAATCATTGATTCCATGCATATAAACAATCAACCAATATAAAGAAAAATGCATGGTCATGATCACACCTTTTCTCCTCCATAACCTTATTCAAGACCTCACCTTAAAATGTTGCATCACTGCTTCTCACTCGATATAAGCAATTGAGACTAGAGAAACAATTTGTAATGATCAGTAAATGCTTTCTTAATCACCCTTCTTTAATTCACCCTCTCATTCTTTCTCCCGGAGCATACGTCTTCTCTCTTGCGCTTTTGATTCTTTCTTAATCATCCCCTTTTTAATCAGTGTCCCGCTCTTTCTATTAGAGACATACATCTTGTCTCTGGCGATTTTGATTGTCAAGGCCTTAAAGGAGACCATAGTAGTCCTATCCCCAATCTTGAACAAATGTTTTCAAGCATGAGGTTATGATTCCCGATCATGCTCAAATTCATTGACCCTCATAAGGTGGGACACCTTGGACCAAGCCTATTTTTCTTCATCAAAAGAGATTAGGTGAAGGTCCTTAGACATAGTTTCAAATTCTCAAATGCCCCGGTGATGTAAACAAAAAAACTCACGGGGATGTTGTGCCTAAAAATTCATACCATGCATATCCACCAAAATCATAACCATGGTGAAAGATGGAAGCAAAGCCATTACTAATTTACCAGGGAGATGCTACCATAAATTTTGTTTACACTAGCAACGAAATGTTAAATCCAAGGCAAATAACAAAGCCCACGAGTCAATTACAACAAATGAAATTTTATCTGCATTTTGACGCAGTCCAATTCTATAGTTGAAATGTATAAAATCAACTCCACTCACACAGTCCAATTCTATAGTTGAAATGTATAAAATCAACTCCACTCACACAGTCCAATTCTATAATTGAAATGTATAAAATCAACTCCACTCACACGATATAATGGATGGACGATAGAATGATTTTTCCATTGATTTGTGTATATTATTAAAAGTATTATGTGAAGATTGAATCCCTTCATGTATCTAATAATTATTAATAATTAAATAAAAAAATTCTAAAAATCTAATTCCAAATAAACATGAATACATACCAGAAAACCCAGAAAAATACATGCATTAAATTCCAAGATTCCAAGATTCTAAAATTAAAAGTGAAATGGATGAAAACCTTAAATTCCAAGATTCCAAAAATAGGAAGAAATGCATGTGACCAAACGTAAACCCAAACGTAACAAATCCCAATGCCAATAAATAATAATTGGGAAGAGTGGATGACGACAGTTACACAGTGAAAGAGAAAGAGAAGGCGAGAAAGCGAGCGAGATTTTGAATGATATTTGGCGAACGATAACCGGGAAGAATCACCCAAGTTTTGGAGTTGTCTATAATGCGATTTTGTTGGAGATTCTGGTGACGGAATCCGACGGAAGAAATTGAGGTTAAATCTTGATTTGTTGTAGTTAAAATGATTTTTTAAGTGCATATTTAGATTCAGCACCCTGAAAAACCCCTGGGACACTCTGATTGAGCAGAAACTAGTTATCAAACTTGCGAATCCAATAAATTGATGCCGGATTTTGACCTGAAAATCCACCAGAAAAGCTTTCAAAAATTCACATTATAGACAACTGCCCAGTTTTATCTCTCTCTACCTGCTGGCAGCCATGGGAGCGGGCACGCAATTCATCTCAGAGAAACCCGCACCACACCTGCAAAAGTGTAGCCGAAGCCACACCTGCAAAAACGTTGGAGCTCCAAAGAAAAATGAAGAAGACAAGGATAGTCGGAAAAAGATTCAGAAAGCCTGCCGTTACTGGCTCGCAGGCAATTGCATGCACACAGGAGATGACTGCAAATATGTGCACTCCCATGTTGTTGGAGGCTCCGATGTCACTTTCTTGACAAAGCTCGTTGGCCACAGTAACAAGGTATGTAGCTTCTCGGCTTCTCGGTTTCCTTATTTGCTTCTGGTTTTCTCGCTCCCGCTGCATATTCTTGGTTTGCCCGTTCTTTGTTGGTTTCCTTCTTTTATGTGCTCTGTTTCTTGGTTTCCTTGTCTTTTTTCCATATCCATTTGATTTGCTTGGTTTCCTTGTCTTTTCTCCATATCCATTTGATTTGCTTGGTTTCTGGGTTTTCTTTCTTCTTTGCATATCCATTTGATTTACTTCCTTCCCACAGGCTATTCGAGGGATTGCTTTTCCTTCTGATTTAGGCGCTGCTGACAAACTCTATTCCGCTGGACAAGACAACAAGCTTATGGTCTGGGATTGCCATACAGGCCAGGTACTCTGAGCTTTTATTTACACTCAACTCTTATACTGTCTATAAATATCTTCATCGAAGCTTAACGTCTTCTTTCTTAAACAGGGTACACATATTCCTTTACATGGCGTGAGCGAAGCTGGATGCCTCATCAGTGAAGGTCCTTGGATTTTTGTTGGCGTTCCTAACGCTGTCAAGGTAATTCAACGAAATTAACCTTAGTATTAGAATTGTTTTTGCCAGTGTGATTTTCTTCAGGTTGCTAACACAGTGGATTTATATTTCAGGCTTGGAATACTCTCACGTCCACGGAACAATCTCTAGATGGCCCCAGGGGACAAGTTCATGCCCTTGCTGTCGTTAATCAAATGCAAATGCTTTTTGCTGGAACAGAAGTGAGTCTCCTAAACTGCTTTGGCTTATGTAGTCATATTTGTTGTGACAAACCCCCTGATCTAAGGAGAGATGGTCAGTGGGTTACTTGACTCCCCTGCCGTTGACCGGATTTCTTTCTTTTGAAATACATAATGCCAAAACCAATTTCCGTCCTATGTACAGACTACACCAGTTGACCCGACAATTGACTCATGGGACTTGTCATGAGACTTCTTGACACCACCGCATATCCTGACATGGCCAAAGATATCTGAATCCTCTACAAAAATACACAGTGGCCAAAGGAATCAGAATTTTGACATTGTTTACTGAGAAAAGCGTACTGATAATGACAGACGACCACGTGCGGATGTCACCGTTTATTTATAAAACTAGCATGTGCAGCATCTTCTGTTGTATACTGAAAGTGCACTATTTGTATATGTCATCGTAACCAAAATGATTAGGAGGAGGACAGTCCTTCAGCTCAAACCCAATCCTTGACCTCTCCGTCTGTATTCGTTTTTACAATTGAGGAGTGGATGAGGCCCATGTACTGGCCAACCTGTTCTCGGTGTTCTAGCCTGGCAAGAATAGAGACCTGAAAGCTTAATTTGTCATTAAATACCGACCAATACGATGGTGCAATCTACAGGCCTACTCCAAGGAAGGCTAAAGTGACATTCAGGCTAGTCCCCGGTAGATTAGGTTGCTGCATGCTTAAGTCTTGCTGAACCATAATGTATATCTGCTCATATAAGAGCTTTGTAAAGTCTCCACGAAGAAGTTCTTTCTTGTTAATCATGAGCCTTAACACCTATAGGAAATCTATCCTCGAATAGCTCGAACTCACCTCTGCTGCTGCGATTTTCCAAGTCTGCGTGGTGGGCCTTTCTGCCCTGCGCGCTTTCCTTATCTCCTGCCATCAATATTTTGTTCATCCCTTGCTTCTCGCTTATATTTCAGAAGTCTCACAACTTGGTATTTTTGGATTTCATTCATCGGGTTCTGGTTTGAGTTATAACTCAGCTCGTGGGTGCAACCGTTCTCTGCTTGGTAATATCACGAGTCCCATTTCCTTTCTCCTTCCTTAAGACCTTGTCTCTCCCTATGTTATCAAAACCATCTCCCCCTCGAAAAATATCCCCGGGACATCCCCCTTGCCAAAATCTAACCGCTCCCTCCCCTCCTTGAATCCCTCAATTCACGTAGGCAAATTTCATTCTGCGAGATCATGAGGGGAGGTTCATTGGTTTGTTTTGCCTTGCTGGCCCAAGATATTTTTTTTCAACCAATTATATACTACCCAATTAATGTTTAGTTTCAAATTCTTTAAGGTTGTTAGCCTTGTCACTCCCTAGAGTCTTGTTGGCTGATCTTGTGCCACTTGGTTCTTTTCTTTTTGCATGCCACATGTCAGACTCCTTTGGTCCATGACAACCACAAGTCCTCCAAGCAACAATCCCCCTTCGACCTTGGAATATCTGTCCCATGACCTAGTTCTTTTTTTTTTTTGGTCAAACTTACGTTATTTAAAATTCATGAAGGAAATAAGAAGGGGGGGTTGTCACATTTGTAGTGTGTTTTCTTTTATTAGCTAAACTCTAGGTCATGACCGGTGTGTTTGAAATCGGTGGAACTAGCCCGTCCGACCGGGTTGGGGGTCGAACTAGTTTCTTTCACGGCCTTGAACCGGAAGTGGCCGGTTCGGTGCCGAACTGACAAGCCACCAACCGAACTGACTGATTCTATACAATTTTACCAAAGACATTCCAAATGTAATTAAAAAAATAAAATAAAATAAACATGAATTTTTAAGTGGGGCGGCATAACTTTCAAGCCTATGGCTCTTGAATCCTTATCCAATTTATGGTAATGCCCTCCTTTATTTTTTATTTTCATCCTTTTACTTAAATTTTTAACATTAACATGAAATAACTGAGGATTTTTTAGAGTGGTTCCAACTTCATTGGATTTAATATGGAGAAAGCAAATTTTTAGAGCTCGCTCAAAATCTAGTAGACTTAACCATTTCTCAGGATTTCAAG